>CAJUYI010000113.1:169794-189136 GCA_910591695.1 Galerucella pusilla
GACTGGTTTGTAACTGTTTATTGATTATACCAAGTTTGAATTTTTGAATAATTTGAAAAAAACTCATATGAGGACGCTTTCTTCAAAGGGCTGTAGCTACCTTAGCATTTTCGGATTGGTAATTTGAGCTAAATCGACTTAAAATCACCTCTGGTAACTGTAGTTTTCGTTGGCAGGAAAGTTTCTGGACAGCCTGTATACCTAGTTGTTAAGGCCCATAACAGATAATAACGTGAACAAAAATCCAAACACCAAACACCAGAAGATGAACCCAGTTTCAATTTCTGTATTCTACAGGGTGTTTCGAATTTAGGGTAAAAAGACATCTTCCCATTTATGTATTCCATATACTTTCTAATTTAAATCTTCATCAAAATTTCAATCCCAGTAATAGATTATTTTGACGGTAAGTGAATTTTTTTGGTTTGTTTCAGCCCATAGCCGAGACACCCTTCCGATTCGATACCGAATTGGACGATTTGCCAAAGGACCATCTAAAACGGTTAATATTTGAAGAGACTTTGCTCTATAAACAACAGCAATCGGATCCGAACAATAGGTCATAGTTATTTGAGATACATGTTTAAAAAAATTATTTTCCGTTTAAAAAAATTTCGTTAACGTAAGTGCGAGCTTTTGGTGGAAAATGGCCAAAAAAAAGTTGAGGAAATATTGGTCGGTAAGAGGATGGTACCAGGATTGAAAATAATAAAAATAATAAGGACAACTTGAACCGTTTACATCAAAACGGTTGGTTCAGTAAGTTTTTTTTGTTTCCCGCCTTTATAAAGTTGATTTAAGCTGCAATAATTACAAATTGAAAATTTTAATAAAAACTATTATACGCATACGCATATCTGCAACTGTCATCGTCTCTTAAATAATTTTAGACCAATCTCGTACTTTCTCTATGAAACCTGACAAGGTTGAAAGTTGTTAGTTTTTGAATACAGGGAGCTCTATTTATGATCGGTAATTATTGCTTAACTCCAACTTTATTCACATTTTTTAATTTTTTTTTTTTTTTCTAGTTTGTATTTAGATTCCTTTTGACGGGCTTTTCTGTTAAACAGAATCGTCGTTAGTCCCACATGATAAATAGTTTTTTATTTTTAGAACAAATTAAACGATAATAATTCCTATTTTTTATTTTACTTTAGTAAATGTTGGATCAGAATAAAAGGTCAAAGTATCTACTAAGAATTGAAACGTTACGGTGATTGAGATAGGTTGAAATTTTGTAGATACCTTATTCAGAAACTCCACATTTTAATTACCATTTAATACAATCTAGATAAAATTTACTGACTGCGCCATGTTTTATTTAAAAAAATATATATTACATTGACATTGTTCTACAAAGTCTGTCTGACGACCAACTGACTTACACCACATGCCAAAACACACAAACTTCAACTCCTACTGATCGGGGTATCCAGCAAAATATGGCCGACATGTCAAAATCAGGTGTTCTGAATGACGTTAAATCACATGACAGTTGCCCTGAGATAAATGAACTTTTTAGATGTTGTTTTAATTGCTTAGATATTTTAAACGCTGTATATGATTATTTATAATAAAAAGGATCATTAAATCAATACCAAACCACACCAAATTGAACTGTCATACTCTTCGATAACCTACAACTCATCCAGTTGCCGGGGGCGTCCTATTTCATTCTATATGTGCACGCTTCAGGAACGGATTTATTCTGATGGTGAATGTTTTATTATATCGAAAATGTTGGTATCGCGTTTGTTGTTACTGTTATGCAATTGAGAGGTATTAGAGTGACGTTTTCCTTAATTCACTGGATTCAATTGTCAAGTTTGAAATTTACTGTGAAATGTAAATAATCCGGCTCGAAGGACCAACTAAAAATTACTAAAAATGGCATTTCAGACTGCACCTTATGTGGTCCAGTTATCAGAACATCATCGCGATCTAACGGTACGTTCACAGTGTTGGCCGGAAGTTCAGAATCTGAATCGGAGTGCACTGTACATTTATCTTTCCTCTCATAATTTCGCTAGATCGGGTATTTTTATTTTGAAGTGTTTGTATAACATTGGAGTGTTATCAGAATTTGAAGTGACTTATCTATGATAACGTTAAGCTTTCATTTTAAAATTCAGACCGCAGGTCGATAGCCGACCGTAATATCTTCCAAAATGCTTGGTGCGGTTTTTTTTCGTCATACTATATAGGCCAACGTTTTAATTGAAATTAAATTACTGATAAAAAATATTGCTGCGCCGTTCAATAAGAAAAACCGCCATCTATTTATTAATATATTGATCTAGCTAGAACTTTCTAGTATAATTGCTTTTATCTGTTTCATCTACAGGTCTTGTTAAAGTCTTGATCATCACATCAGCTCTTACGTTCATAAAGCTCATCATAAGGACTATCTTATTAAGTATTTCAAAACTTTCAGAGTAATCGACAGTCGTACTAAACAAAGATGTTCACCAACTAACAAGTTGACACTAATAACAGACGGTCTGAGTGTAAACCATGGAGGTAAAAGAGAGAGGAGAGAACACAACAGTGTAAAGAATCATCGACCAAAATGGCTTCTCAATAGGTGCTTTTGATTATTCACTTTTGGCTGCTAGTAGCAGCTCGTAGTGACTGAATTCTGTTCGTTTATTACCGGGCGTGACGCCTAGTCTTACCTTCCCCTTGCCCCTCAAGTACATACCTAAAAGTATGAGCTTTAAGCCACGGACATTAAATATTTGACGTTTGTCCGGTTTGACGTTTATTTTAAGGTTAAGATTGTGTCGATTACGATTTAAACCTTACTAAAAATATCTAAATATGCAAAATTATTGGCATTGGCACATGACAAGTGGTTTTGAGGATCCTAAAAAATCGTGACAAATTTTTTCTGTTGTGTCAGTTAGGGATAAAAAATTACTTAATTTCTACTTATTTTTTCTTGACAACGGTAGCTGGAACGCTACCGAAACGTTGAAGTAAAGAATTTGAAAATATTGTGGTTTAATTTCCCAAAAAATTAAAAAAACTATTGTACAACTCAATATCAACTTAAATTCACACTAATAATCATAAATAACCTTTCTAATACTGAAAATCACTGTTTTATTAACGGGGATTTTCAATTTGACACATTTCATTATATTAAGGTTATCTATGTTGACACAAGAAGACTAATGTCAGTAATGTGGCTTCTCAATATGGCGACTTACGTCGAAAGTTGGTTAAATCACTACCACGCTTACCTTCCCTCCTTTTTCTTTTACCTCGTTGGTGTAAACAGTTATTTGAATAGATTTGTAATTCGGTTACTTTAATTATCATCTTTATTGCAAATAGTCAAATATAAGTGCTTAGATTTTATTTAGTAGTTGGTTGCTGCGGTAAAGCATTGCTAGTATTTTAATTACTTTTTAAAATTGGCGAAAAGTAACTCGAAATCGTTTCTATAACGCCTTATAATTTTTTGTCAATGTGTAGCAACATCCCATATTTACATTGAAAATATGTTGACTCGTTTTAGAGTAAGACTGAAATCCCACTTCTACAATTTCTATTTTGCTGAACTTTTTTACCTCATAAACTATTAAATGTACACTTTTTTGTTAAACGCTGTATATTTATAATCATTTTGCATCTATACAAAATAACCAAATTACAAATCTAAAATCTATCCAAACAATTGTTTATCCGCAGGGCGACAGTCATTAGTGTCAACTTGTCAGTTGGTGGACATGCCCTATTGGACATCATCTTGAATGAATTTTTGGTTAGGTTAGAGTGAATTCGAATATTATTGAATACATTTTTTATCGGCTTCAACTTAACGTATCTTTTTAACTGGTATATACATAAACAAACATGAAACCATTTAAATGTATACTAATTTTTTACTTCATTATAAGTTCTTTATTCAAAAGAAAAAGGTCATCCTGTATACACTCGAAAATCAACTCTTCTTCGGCAGTTTGGTAAAAATAAATTCCATTTGCTTGAAAATTTCAACCAATCTCTTCACTATCTCTTAATTTGGTTTATAATGTACAAATATGTATTACATGAATAAAACTAAATCCAAATTTACACGTGTCAAGTAGCAAAACAAGTTAGTAAATCAAGTAGCTAAATTGTGTATGGTGTTAGCTACTTGAACTAGGGCGGATTTATCAATACCCAATTGAAATCTGTCAGTACGTAGCCCTCAGCTATCTCTAGCCGCCAGCCAAAGTCGTCCAAACTAACATATGTATGTAAGTCCCTATATTTTTCGACGTTGTTAAACATATTTTAGGTTTAACTAAAAATTAGTTCGGTGAATAAAGGTTATTTTAGATTAGACAATTTCTTGTGCAATATTTAGTCCATGTTTTGGAACAATATTTGGGATAGATTTCTTGTGTGAAATATTGGCCATCTGTTTTAAGCAATTTTAGACTATTCCAATTTATTGAACAATATTTAGTTCAAGATTCTGCGCAGTGATCTGATTTGATGATAAAATAAATATAAACTTTTCAAATTCAAAAATGTCGTTAGTATGCAACCGGAAAATTTGAAATATTCATTAATTTTCACAGCTGCTCATGTCACTATGCGAATATTAACTTCAAAACAGAGAAGAATGAGATTTGGAAAAATAATGGTTAATGAAACGGTCTAATGATGCCTAACTTTGCCACTACAGATTCTACGGCTAAGCTTCTTAAGTATTTGTTATGGTAATCTTTGTATTTTACATTGTACAAATAAGCATGTTTTGAGATTTCCTCCATTAACATTTCAATCTCTAGTTTATCCCAAGACATATTTTCAACCACTTTAATACATAACCACAAATTATCAAGATTAATGATATTCATACAACATTTCCATCGTGAAATACAATAAATCAAATTGTTGAGAAAATAGAACCTAGAAGAAATTGTCTAATCTAAAATGACCTTGAGGCCATAAATCCTAACTAGATTTTTTTCTACTTGTCATGTGTAAATTCGGCTTAATATCAAATTTGCCTTGAGACTAATTTCCACAAAAATCAACTTCAAAAATGCGTGGCATGCGAATTTTGAAAAGTATTAAAAATTGTAGCTGGAAATTATTATTGTTCTTTCCTATGTTTTCATAAATATGTCACGTCGCACATACGTACAAATATATCAAAAATAAAAAAAAATCATTATATTAGAGTAGAAATTTAACATTTTTGAATGTAATGATGTTATCTGTGATTTATCTTCACTTAAATCATTTTTCAAATGATATTCTTATTGTACCTTTTACAATAAAATTAAGACATTTTTATCTAAATGTATCACCTTTGAAACGCTCTGTGTGTTACATTGTATTTCATAATTTTTTGTAATTTAAAAATAAATCACTTTCTCTACATTTTCTCACTAGATACACTATTGGAAAATTTAAAACGCCAACTTACCGTCTTTTTAGAAGCAGAAAAAACCTAATACAGATGCGGTGCAAAGTAGATACCTGTTAGGTTTGGCACACACTTTCCGGTTTATCGGAAAATATTTCCTTACCATGAGAATAATCTGGGTATGGCGCTTTTGATTTTTTAATAGTGAAATTAGAATTTTAAATTTCTTTTTTAACTGTGATTGTAGTACATTTGGTAAAATAAACAATATTTTTTATAAATAACCGAAAATGTCAATGCAAAACAATTTTTAAATTTAGTAAACTTGGAGACTTAGTCGAGATGTGGTTGATGGTTGTTATGTAAAATATGGCCTAATTTTTTTTCTATTAATGTTGTTGAAATTACTGTTACTGTATGTTACCTACATTCTTATTAATGTCAAAATATCTTAATATATGTAAAATAAATTATTATTCATGGCATTTCATTATTTTCTTCCACTTCCGAAGGTGTAACTTGAAATTTATGTGGATACGAGTACTTTTGGTTCGATATAGGTGAGAATAAAATGCAAACGGGACGAATGTTTATAGCAAAACGATGAAAGTATTGAATTTTTGTCATTTCGCTACATTAAAAAATCATTTCGAAGTTTCTATATAGTGAGGCATATCAGTTATATATTTTCTTCTGGAACTCCCGATATCTAAGTACAGAGAATTCCGAGTGTTAGAAAAAAGCTGGATTTTTAATTATAAATATATATCATGTCATACGCCACAAAAACTGCCAAATTATTTGTTTTCTTATTATTTTAATATGTCTAGAAAGTAGGGGTAATGAATTATTCAACAGCAAATCTATATCAAAATATATGTGGAGTCTGACACGATTAGCCGATATCAAATCACCTGGTACTAACTTCAGTTTTCATTGGCAGAGCTGTGAACCATGAATAAAAGATATAACATTATGTGAAACGGAGTCTACTAATTCAACCAATGATCATAAATTCACTTCTACGGCATTCGTTAAATATAATCCATGATTAAGTATCAAACATCTCTTTTCATGTTATGTAATGTAGGGCTTATATTAAATGTATACAATGTATTTTAATCATACATAACATGATCCTACACTATTCAGAATGGGTAGATTTTTTCAACATTATGATTGATTGGAATTCATGGTGGTCCATTTGAAAAAAACCTCACATTGCATATTAAATGAATTGTCAATTTTTAACACCCTGTAAAGAGATGTTTATTACTCAATCATGGTATACGTTTAACAAATGCCCAACTATCAACACAGAATTGAATACAAATCAGAGCACAGTACTGGTGTAGGATATCCTTGTATCAGGGACGTATATAAGGGGGGGTTTTGGGGGTTCAAACCCTCCCCATTGAAAATACAATAAAGGTACAATAATTTTTTATTAGCATACTGCCGCAATATGAGTATTCATCGGGATGTGGCAATAGAAATAGATTCCTCAACAATTGTGAATAATTTAGCTGAAGAGGTTAAATTTACTTTTGTGAGATTGATTTTCTGTTTTAATAAAAGCTTCAATTTTCAATCATCTATCACTTTTTAAAATAGGTGCTCCCAAATTAATATACAGAACATCTCGGCTGGTATGGGAATGCGGCGAAGAACTTAGAAGACTGGCGACTCGGAACAGTGTAACACTGGAGTGGGTCCCAGGTCACAAAGGAATCGCTGACAATGAAAAAGCTGACGATCTTGCAAGAGCAGGATCGTCAACTCTGATGAACGGACCCGAACCATCTGTGGGCATCCCCATATGCTCCACTAGGTTATGGTTAAAAGGGTGGGTGAAAAAACAATCCATAAAACTCTGGAAGAATACGCCCAGGCGAACACATGGGAAGAAATTTATAAAGGAACCATCAGAAAAAGTAGCAAAAGAACTGCTCTCAATGAGCAGGAACAAACTACGCACCATAACGGGGCTTCTTACGGGAGACTTTCCCACAAAGTAGCACCTGAACAAAATAGGTCTGTATAACGGAGACCTCACATGCAAGAGATGCAAAAAGGACACTGAAACAGCTCTGCACATATTATGAAACTGTGAGACGCTGGACCACAGGAGGCAAAAACTAAATGGAAGACCCCAAATGACTCCAGAAAACTTCTACAACCAACCAGTAAAAAACCTGTATGAGCTAATATAGGGAACGGATTGGCTGAATAGGCTGTAGTCAGAATGTTAGGAGAATCCACAATAAGCCTAATAGGCTGAGGTGGTGCCGGCGAAGGGACGGTTCCTTAAAAAAATATATATACATGGTTATAACCATTTCAGCAGAAGGGGGCAAAACGAAAAACGATGTTTAAAAATACTTTTAGATGTAGCCAAGTCAAACAAATAATTAAAAAAAAACTTAACATTACTTCTTGAGCTTGAAAAATTGCTTTAGGTCGTGGCACTCGATTTTTTGTCTTAGGTGGCGCCTTCAATAAAGCTTTCCCCTTCTAAACCTATCAGATGAAAAAAAACCAAAACCCTCCCCATGTAAAAGCTATAGCTACGTGACTGCCTTGTATGTATTTTTTTAGAGTGGCATTCACAGAGACCTAAAAAATCTATTGTGCCCCCTTACTTCTTCTTAGTTTCTGAGGAGAGTCTCAGAAACTAGTAGCTCCTTTAGTCCTATTTACCAGAGAAATTTTAGGATATCCTTATGAAAGTAAATCTTATTTTTACTGACTATCAAGAAAGTCAATACAATAAAAAATAAGAAAAAGCAACTTTGATATGCTACACTTTATTGGGACTTTATGTATATTTCAAAATGCAGCCTTTATCATGTATGTATGTATTTTTTTTGGTGACATTTACTGAGACTTGAAAGATCTGTTGTGCCTTACCATTACTTCTACTTAGTTTCTGAGGAGAGTCTCAGAAACTAGTAGCTCCTTTAATCCTATTTCCAGGAGGAATTTTAGAATACCTGCAGGTAAATGTTCCTCTTCTATCCAGTAATCTCCCAGGTGCTGTGCCCTAGGATTCTGCATTGCAGCCTTTATCATTATACTGACTAATAATGATATGTCATTAAAACTTTCACCGTTTCACCCCACTTCGAGATTATCCCTACACACTATCTTTAAAGTAAACAAATAATGTATGAAAAAAAAACTGTATTTTGTTTATAAACCAAAATTTATAATAAATGCTAAACCCCAGCTCCAAATTGCAGGGTATTCGTATCTGTTGACTGTATTGAAATCTTGGAACATGGTATAAATATTTTTAAAAAACATACGAATATCAACAGGGAATGTTTAATTATCAATTGTTTGAACTGTTGGAAAAAAAAACATAAATAAAAGTTGAACTCACATTCACACCAGGTATTAACAATAAATATTTCTATAATTTAAATAGAAAAAATTAAATAGGTAGCATGTCACTACCTAAAAATCACATTACTATTTAATCACAATTTACACAGACAGAATAATAATGGTATGAAGGCTCCAATTGCAATAAAAATGGGTAACATAAGTGAAGAGTCATCTGCTGTGTATGGATCAGGTTGTTTGGGCCCACTAGGTCTTCTAGATTTTGGAATAGTTTCACTCTCTTCTTTTGATTCTTCTACTGGAGGACTTGGTTCAACTGGAATTGGAGGTAGTTTGTTTATTTCTTCCAATTTACCTTTTATAACATACATGGCATTTATTTTTGGGTTATCTTTATAGCCTTTAATAAATTCTACACGGATACGACCCCCTCTTATTTCTGATTCTTCTCCATTAACATAGAGACGAGCTAAAATTAATACACAAATATTTCAATACATAAATTGATAAAGATTAGCTGAAAGTTAAAATCTACTCAATTTAAAATGGTATTTACCTTTTGTTATTTTAAAGGGTACATATTCATCATGGGCCACGCCTCTGCCAACTTTTTCAAAAATATCCAAATCCGCTACAATTGTATGGTCACCATTTAACACTACATCGAAAACTTTTTGATCGGGCGCATTGAAGTATACTTCACAAAATTTCAACACCAATACATATTCTCCATCGGAATTAACTGGAATATCGTATCCGAATGTATTTGTGTGATACCTCTCAGTCTGATATAATATATAATCGTTAGGTGGAACTCTCCCAATTAAAAGTCGTTTGCCATAATCTGAAGCAATACCAATACGTCCATGCAAAGGATCTCGTTCGTACCTAATGCCGTATGTATCTTTATGTGCTTCGCCACCACAATTTACAGCATAAATTAGCTGACCATTGATACATTCAATTTCTACAATAATATTAACTAAACTTAACAATATACATATTAATCTATAACTAAAATGTTTGTTCATTTTTAAATTATAACAAGTATACTTGAAGTAAATCTGTATCACCGGTTCATTTAATTAAGATTCCATATTATACAAACAACTATGGAGGTTATGTTCATTCATAGATTACACATATACATTATTATTATTAGCGATTTCGGTCCGCTTTGGTTGGTAGTATTAGTATAAGTCATACGTCACCGGTATGACAAATGACATATACTCATGTACCACTACCACTAGACATAAACCATGGAGCTAGTATTGAGAGGAGTCGCTACGCCTATCATAAAAGTGGTATCGGTTTCGCCATTTTACTTCCACTTCTCTGTCAACTTGACATTAGTATTGTTTTGTGGATGTGAATTGGGTATTTTTGGATTTTCTTTTTGTTATTGTCGTTTTTTTCTATTTTAATAATTGAACAATAATGGTTTCTTGTGCTTCACGAAGTTGTACAAGTAGAGACAGTGTAAATACGAAAAAATCATCAGGAACAACATATTATAGGTTAGTAAACAATCGAAAGGACTGTACTGGAATATATTTCTTTGTGCTCCAATAAGTTTTATTCAACTTCATATTATATTTAATGTTTGTAGATTTCTTAGAACTCCATCAATAAAAGATATGTTGTTGATATTTGTAAAAAGAGGTTCTTGGCAGACAACAAAATACCTACAGTGTTTCTATATTATCAATTTCACTAGTGAATATATGTTTATTGATTGAAAATTTAAATAGTCCGGCTCTGCCGACGACGCCATATTGCTCACATCACAATGTCACTCATAGATGTCACTCATGTGACACTTTCCTATTATAAGATCACAAAACAGTCTAACCTATAGAAGTGAAAGTCCAATAGGATTACCTAGAATGAAAAAATGAGGTGTCAAACCCATCCACCTGAAGCGCTAGTTGCAATTGAGTTGTCGAAATAGGCACGGCAGCTGAGGCCGAAAAACAGACTAAGGGAAGAAGAATTCCAGCGATCGTAGTGGATGGGTTCAGAACTATTTCATATTGATTTTTTTTTAATGGAAGTTTGTTTTTGAATGACTAATTCCCGATTTCACTGACCATTTCGTAAGGTCAGGTAATACCTAAAATGAATTTAGGAATTCCTAAATGCAATTTACATTTTACCACGCGCTGAATAATGCCTAAGAGTGATAATTGTAGGATTGTAGGAACAGCTTCGCGAGTGAGGCCCCTTTTTGTCCCAATAATATATTGTTGTAGGAACAGCTTCGCGAGTGAGGCCCCTTTTTGTCCCAATAATATATTGTGGTTCAAAAAATCTGTTGCAAACTTTGTAGGACTTATAAATCTATTCAGCGCTTGATTCCTTTAGTTTTGGATTGCGAATAAAGGCAACCCATTCATTCAACAACAAAGGGTCATGTTTGGGAAACCTATGTCGTTTTGATGTAATGTCTGTGCACTCAGGAACGCAACACTTCACACCAACCATTATAAATATTATGAATTATCACACTTGATAAGACTTACAGTACCTAATTAAAACACAAATAACAGCAGCAAATGGCAAAAGGGAACAATCTATAAAAGACAACGGTGACAACAACTATATGACAGCTTTGATGAATTTTAAAATATTTCTTCTTTTCGTGCTGAAGGCCTTAGCTGCCAGGCCTGCTCCGACAATTCAATTACAACTAGCGCTTCAGGTGGATGGGTTTGAAACCTCATTTTTGTATTCAAGGTCATCCTATGAACTTTCACTTCTATAAGTTAGACTGTTTTGTGTATAAGATAGTCGAAAGTCGACTGTGTCATCTCTTAATAGTAGCTCCATGACATAAACAGATATAATTTGAACTATTTGAAGAATTCAAGATGATTACATTACAAGAGCAGCACTTAGTGGAAAATTATCTGCTTCGCCTTTTAACATTTTATGAAAAATGGAAATTTGGCTCGAGCTGAATCTTGTCAATCTTGTGAACAAAGTTCTGAAATGACGTACGGCGTACGCCAATTTTTTTATTGACAGCTGTCAAGGTCTACCCTTCAAAACATGAGATTTTTGCATGTTTTTTATCATTGCGAACATCTCTATTGCTTTATTAAAATTATGAATACACCCCCGAAACGTATATCTTGCAATTTGAAATAATTTCCTAGCTGAATGCTCAACATATCGGTGGCCAATAATTATTCTGTCACTGTGTCTGTGTCACTCAGGCCTGCCACATCTACGGAATTCAGAAGGTGTCTACGGAATCTCCGAAAAGTCTCTAAAATCTACGGAATTTCAATAACAATGATAATAATTACTACGTACTATTGTACTGTTTGCTCCGAGCTCTCTGAGTAACTTATTTCGAAAAACAATTAATAAAAAACTTCAAAAACTGGAGAAATAAGGAGTACCTACGATGATAGCGATAATTAAACTTATATTTCTAACAACAAATTTTTCAAAGAAGGAACGTCTTTTAGTTTATTTTCCTCCAATTATTTTAGATAGAGCATTTTTTAGTTTATGTTTTTGTAAAAGTTGTTACTCGAAATATGTATGAAGCATTTTTTATTTTGTTTTTATAAATTATATATTATACGTTTATATTCACTATTTTTATTCCAAGCCCGTACACATATTTCTCTATGCCCGTACATTTTAAAATGATTTTGTTTATTCTATGCTGAAGCCATAGAAATATAAATAATTTCTATGGTTGAAGCTCGATTCTTGATCTACGGAAATTTACGATTCAATAGGATATTTGATCAGGTGCATGTGGCAGCCCTGGTGTCACTGAACTGACGTGAACATTGAACTGAACTCCTCTATTCGCGGATTTGAATGTTCGAATCTTTCCCAGCACTTTTGTTTTGCATTTTATCCACTTTTCGTTAAAATTGTTACTTGAAAAAATGTCTGTTACTAATTGGTTGTTTAATAAATGTAGAATATGCTTTAAAAAAACTGAAGAACAGCATTCTTTTTTTGACACATGCTTAGAAGACAATATGAGCTTGGCCCAAATATTTATAAATATTTCCTCATTTCAGGTATGTTACGAACTAATTTATTAAAAATAGGTTAATTATTGAAAGCAAAGTTTGTTTTATGTTAATGTGATATTTTTTCATATTATGTAAATGTTGTGGTGACCTCAATCACTAGATTTTTTTTCTCTTTAAATATTTTTTTGTTATTTCCATATTAGTACTACTACACTCAATAAATAAATTCATTTCAGGTCAAAGAATATGAGTGTTTTCCCAGAATAATCTGTACATTGTGCAAAACAAATATAGTGAATTTCAAGAATATGCTGTTAGATTTCCAAAAAACCGAAAATTTGTTAAAGAATCATCCATGCAAAGAAAATATGAAGGCTAAAACTGAAGTTGAAGAACTAACATCACATGAATTCTACCCCTTGCACAGTAATATAGATTTAGAAGCTAAAGTTGATTATTATAATGACAATGACCTTACGGAAGAAACAGACATTTTTGGAAATGAAGATTTTGTTGAATATTCAAATAACCCTACCTTGGAGGAAACTACTAATCTTGAAAATAAACTCCCAGCAGCAGACAACAAGGGAACTCGTGAATACAATTCCATGGATTCATTTAAATACACTTGTCAATGTGGTGATTGTTTTTTACATAAAATAGGTTTTCGTCAGCATATGCAGTATAAACATAATATTTTATTAGAAGATGGCGATTTTGAACAGTACTCTGAAAAAATTAAAATTAAAATTCCTATAGGATTTCCAAATAATGTAGAATTTGTATCTTCTAAAGTAACCATAAGGAACAAGAACATGAGGTGTCGAATTTGTGATGAGTCATTTTTAACTAAAGAGGAAGTGAAATTGCATGAAAAAATTCATAAAACATTTATTTGTGATCATTGTGGAGCAGCTTTCTTAAAGAAAAACTATCTTGTTGATCATCTACGGATACATTCTGAAACTAGACATTATGAGTGTAAAATTTGTCAAAAAACATTCAAGCATAGATACACTTACAGCGTCCATAAAAGGTCACATGAATTTACAAGGAACTTTGTTTGTGAAACATGTGGAGCTTGTTTTAAAACTAGAGGTACTATGAGAACCCACATTCAAATCAAACATAGCAACATACGAAACTATCCTTGTTCAAGCTGTAATCTAACATTTAATTTAAAATCTACTTTGAATAAACACTTCATGCGAAAGCACACTCCAGATAGGAGAAAAAGTTTTGTTTGCAGTAAATGTGGAGCAGCTTATTTAAACAAAAATACTCTAACTCGTCATATAACTGAAAAACATTTAGGCATGGTGAAATATTTCCCATGTACCATATGCGAAACCAAAATGTATGTCATGAAAAAAGGCTTAAAGGCACACATGTTGAAGAAACATGGGATAGTGTGTGAGTAGAAAGAATTGAAGATTGTATTAATAATTGTTGGTACCCAGGACACATCTCACTTCAAAATTCGAGGTAAGCTCCCAGATATTTGTAAAGTTTTAAACTGTTGCATATATGCTTTATCAGTTCAAAATATGTAAATTGTTTTGTTATGCATTTAATGTAAATTTTATAGCATAACTGTAAAATAAATTAAAGACCAGTGTACTTACTAATATGGAAAAACTACCAAGCAATCATACAATTTATTCATTCAAACTAAATATGGTAGATAAATATTTCCAGTTTCAATTAGAGCAAAAATTGCAGTATGGAGTTTGAAATTGAAAAGTTTCAGCCAGTGGTTCTCTAGCATTAGACTGAATAAACAAGAGGCCAAATTGCTTACATTATAAGGGTTAGCCAGAGTTGAAACTTTTCAAGGATAGATTGAAATATTTATTCATATTAGCATACAGCAGCCATCCTTAGATGGATATACACATCAGTTTTACATTAAATCAAGTATGCAGCATAAGCTGAGACATTCAAAATTAAAACATGATAATAAAAAGTATAACATTTACAATTATTAATTAAAATTCATACATAAGATTAAATAAGATTAACCGAAATAACATTTACACATAAGGTAAAAGACTAAAGGCTGATAGTTTAAGTAAATGACCACCGAACGAAGGACAACTTGGGGTGTGCATAATATGCCTTTATAGAAAGCTAGATACATAGTATTCGTTAATATTGTAGTAAGCCCCTTTCATTAAAATGCGTTTTAATGACGATTTGAACTTGGGTAGATTCATTTCTTTAATTTCTTGAGGAAGATGATTGTAAAGTTTGATACCCAAATAATCTGGGGATTTTTCAGTACTAGATAAATTGTGTCAATTGATATCAAAATCATGTGCGTTCCTAGTAGAATATGCATGATAATCAGAATGTTTTAGAAACCTAAGAGAGTTGTTTTTAACATAAAGGAGAGTTTTGTATATCAGAATAGATATAACTATTCATATATAATAATATGTATATAGTATTGCCTATACTTAGGTGCTGTCAGTCGAGACGATGTGAAATTTTGACAGTTGGGGGGAAACAATCACAATATTCGTCCTTGTTAATTCTGATGAGTGAATAATTTATTTGCGACGTCCGATGTCAGTGGAAAACAAGTCAGACAGACAATCCATGCGAAGCACCTAACACCTAAAGTATCTTATTCTCCGAATATCGTATACTATTTTTTCTTCGAATGTGCATAATTTTATTCCAGATAAAACAATAAAAGAAAACGAATTTTTCAATTAACAAAACGAGATTGAATTTTCAACTTATTTCACTGTATATTCTCTTTTTGGTATCGTCCATATTATACATAACAAAACAAATATTTCAAATAATTTGGTAGTATAAGTACTTACACTCATAGTCATTTAAATGACAGTTAATGTCGTTGAGAAACGTCATATAAGTTATCACTAAAGCGTTTGGAGAAAAATGCATTTTAATGATGAATAATTTTGTCTCTTGAATTTATAGTCTTTGGTTTTATTAGTTATAAAAATCGAAACTTACAGATAAATTGTTAAATAAAAAATATCGTGTGGATACTAGAAATTTTCAAATACAGCCATTTTAATAAAACTATTTTCAGGATTCCAAATCAGTGTAAAGGAGAATTATAATTTATATCTATCAGTAAATACCTACAAGATATATGTTATAATATATTTAAAATGATTGGTTGATGCAAGTATAAAAGAAGATACTATTGCGTATTAGAGCTACAAAAATGGAAATTTGTTACTGTATGGATTAAAATATGTATTTATTTAATTTTGTTCCTTAATTTTTGTAAATGTACATTATGTTAATAAAAAATATTTTATATCAAACATACACACGGTGGTGTTCTGAAATTTTTAAACTTATTATGGCCATATTTAGCGTTTAAAGTACTAAACCCGTTTATCTAAACTGATTTAAAATAGTTAAACGCCCTTTGGTGTGTTAAACCTGAGAGAAGTTAGACACAAAGTTTTTTTTTAGCGATTGACTGGTCATAAAAAGTTAATACCGTTCAATTTTTGCAACAAATGGTAAATACCAAAACTTCAAATCAGTGACCGTGGTAATAACTTCAGTTACTATAGTTAAGAGGTGCCAGGTGGGTAACTGGCAGTGGTTATAACCCCCACTCTTATTTTAAAACGTGAATAACCGCTAGTGACTACTGGGCTCTAACCATAGCTCGCTAAAAACATGGTTACTGACGTGCACGGTTTGTAGATATAATTAGAGAGATTAAACACGTCCTTATGCGTATACGTGAACGTAGGTTTCGAGCTTTGCGCATGCGCAGCAATGGCAAATTTGCGTTCACGTACGCACGTGCTCCGTAAGCTTACGTATCTTTGCGTACAGACTAAACGTTATCCGTATCGAGCCGAATACGCCAATCGGGACTAATCGGGATCATAGATATATAGGATCGGAAAGGTAACTGTCATATAGATAACCTACCAAGTAACAATAACAAAACAAATAATCGACATAACCAAATAAACCAATACAATACTATTTCCTTGGTTTAAATCAAATGAAATAATTATGGCTCTGCATAAAAATAAAATAAGATTTTCGCCAGAAGATGACTTACAGTTGTTACGGGAAGTGTATGGACAAAATCCATACGAAGATTCAAGGAGATGGCAAATTATTCAGATTCATATGCTGCAATAATTACCGGCAAGAACATTTCCGTGAGAACACTAAGGGACAGAGTGGCAAACTTAGTAAAAAAATTCCTGGCAAATGCAGAAAAAAACCGTTACAAGTAAGTACCTACCTACTTATTTTTCAATTTTTGTTTTAATATGTAGGATAGGTATCAAGCACAGTCGGCGCAGCTGCTGAGATACGTTTTCTCTCACGTATTTTTGTGTTTAAACTGTGGTAGTTTACGTTACTGGTACGTACATAAATCCACGTTTACGTGTTCGTGAAACTTGACGTGAAAATGTACGTGTTTAATCTCTCTATCTACAAACCGTGACTGACGTGAAGGTTAGATTAGGTTTGTGGTGACTACTGGTGAGTGGATCTACTGTATAAGGCCCTCCACTGCGACTGGCAAGAGTCTATTCAGGCTCACACCTATTCAGATTTCACCAAACTAATTCAGCTTTTTAACAAAGCCGATTAGTTTATTAGGTGAATGATATTTCAGGTCCGAGGGCGAGAGAGAGAGTCTGCCTTCTTCTCTTAGGTACATGTAGTTCGGACATATTTAATAGATAAAACGCTTAACACGGTTTAACAGTTTAAATAATGAGAATCAATAATTTTTTTTCTACAGTCTTACAGTCACTTCATCAAATCTAAAGCCCGGTTCTGACGGGGCAATTTATCAAGGCAACTTAATTGCAGCAACTTCTCGCCGCAACTCGTCTCCTATCAAAGTTGCATGAGCGTTCACATCATGTTCATACTATTGCAGCAATTTCTTAGGGAAATACTATATTGTTGCCAATATTCAAAATAGTCACCAAATTTGTATCAAAAGATAACCATAACCCAACTTTATAAATGATAAATTTAAATTTTCAAAACAGCGATTTATTGCTCAATTTTTCTAAAAGGACAATAAATATATGGATTTGGAAGAGGTAGCCATCATGTGCTTGATACTTGGATGTGTCAGTTTACACAATCCACAAAAGCAACAGTTTTTTAGGAGAATAAAGAATCTAATACCATTGTCTAATATAACTTTATACCAAAGAATACACCAGCTAACTGTATTCTTTGCTTATACCAACAGAAGTTTTAGGTTTGCGTAAAAAAAGGCACTAAAAAAGTTACCAAGTTGCTGCAACTTATGGCATCAAATTAGAACCCAGGGCCCGTATTCTTAAGGGACTAGTGAGAATCTCACCAATGAGATAGGTGTATTGCATGGTTGCCTAAAACATGAGTGTTTCAAATTTGTAATATTTTTAAAGGCGATAGTGAGATCTGCAATATCACCGGACGAAATCCAATACGCATGTTTCTAAGCTTCTCACCGCTTTTGGCGAGATTCTCTATCGCTCCGAACCATGAGAGATTGAATCTCTCTCGTTTCAGGCAACCCGTAATGCATCAATCTCATTGGTTAGATTCTCACTAGTCCCTTAAGAATACGGGCCCAGGGGTGCTATTCTCGAGTCAATAGAGGAGTTCAGTCTAAGGTCAGTGTGGCCAACAAAAAGTGGTTTTTCTGACAAGAATGACAGTTAATGTCTACCCCTTAAAACGTTAAAACATGGGATTTTTGCATGTTTTTTATCATTGCGAACATCTATATTGCTTTATTAAAATAATGAATACACCCCCGAAGCGTATATTTTAAAATTTAAAATGACTTTTCAGCTGAATACTCAACATATCGATGGCCAATAACTCTGGGAACTTCTGGTAAGTCACCATTTCATTTCTGTTATTCAGTCACTAATTATGTCAAATGTCAGTTATATTTATTTTTGTTGATATTCGTTCAATTCTGTATGTCCATTTTCGATTAGATTTTTGTAGCATTTCTAGTTAGGTGTATCTCTATTCTTCTAATTACTTTTTCCACTGACATCTGACATAACTAGTGACAGATAACAGAAATGAAATGGTGACATGCCAAGAGTTCCTGGAATTTTTGGCCACCGATGTTCTGTGTATTCAGCTAAAAAGTCATTTTAAATTCCAAGATTTACGCTTCGGGGGTGTATTCATTATTTTAATAAAGCAATATAGATGTTCGCAATGATGGAAAACATGCAAAAATCCTATGTTTTAAGGGGTAGACATTAACTGTCATTCTTGTCAGAAAAACCACTTTTTGTTGGCCACACTGACCTTAGACTGAACTCCTCTATTGCGTATACGAAATTTGATGGTCATCGACAATTTGCGTATGACTTGTAGTTGTAGGTATTCTCGAATCGTAGTATACGAAATAAAGCATCCGCCAGTCGTACGAATTCATACGTATGGTTACTAGGCATACGAATCTTCTATGCGAATACGAGTTTTCATAAGGGGCATGCGCATATGGCATCTTATGATCAAAAAGAAGGGGTTAACCTCTATTTTTTGTTACGATTGTGTGAAGTTTGCATGGAGCTAGTATTGAGAGGAGTCGCTACGCCTATCATAAAAGTGG
>CAJUYI010000113.1:199136-243400 GCA_910591695.1 Galerucella pusilla
TATCTATTTTAGCAAATATTTTTATAAATAACCATTTAAAAACAATTGAGGATAAATTACAAGCTAATAAGAAACATATAAATAATAATCATGAAACAAAATGTAAACAAAGAAAAATTCTTAATTACAATAGCTCTGTACATTCTATCTAGTTTAATGATTTTAAATACCCACTATTTATTTACTTCTCAAGAATTCTGTTGTACCCATATTATTGTATGTAGTTCAGTTTGTATTAATAAAGGTTTATTAAGAAATAAAAGGCGAAGAAATAATTATTTTAAGGTGGTGTCTGGTCAGCTGTAGGAGAAGGTAGAGGCTGATTTTCTTCATATTTTATATTCTTATCAATAAATTACCTTTTGCATTTTTATTTTATTTAGTCTACCTATAAATATTTCGATTTTTATTCGTTAAAAATGTTCTATAGCTTGGTTTATTTCATATTTCTCACCATTGTAGTAGGCCTACAAGTAGTTTCATCGGCCCACTATTTGACAGGTGCGCCACGTTGCCAAATCTAGGATTCCGGCCTTGTATTCTAGGTGGCCATGGTTATACAGAATAGAAAGGAAATTTATTTCTATGCTAGGAATACAAAGCAGTCGAACCCACAAAATAGTCTAAAGGCTGGACTGTTTTGTGTTCCTAACATAGAAAGAAATTTCCTTTCTATTTTGTTTTAGAGTTTACGAGCAGCTTACATTCAGTTATATCGAATAGAAGGTTAAAGGCTGCATGAACGCATGCGCACCTCAACATGCAGGGGAAAAAAAGAGGGCTGGCAACATCGGTATTTGGTATGATCCGCCTAGCTCCATGTCCGCTCCTGACAGTCTTGACTCTCTTGACGTATGACTATGACGTATCGCCACTTTGACAATTGGCAGTGAGTCGGATTTATTTTTCAACAAACCGACAATAAATTGTTAGTTTATTCACATTTGTTTTAATTTAAATCCAACGTTAATAATATGTCCGTGCTTAGTTTGGTAAGTTACACAACCATAATCTTGTTAAAAGTAATTTTTATTGTTTCTAGGCGAATCATAAGTATTTTCATCTAAACTAATCTTGTAGTATCTAAGGATTATTATAATTGTAATTGTAAATAAGATTACATAAAAATGGAAGCAGCTCCGAAACTACCTATGCTATCGTTCGAACTGCACTCTTGTGCTGACAATGTTCACTTTGGACCACAATTAAAAAAGGTAAATTGAAGACACTATATTTTATATATAAGCAAAGCATATAAAAAACATTTCAACATATTGCACATTGCACCATTACCATTCGTCATGTTTCACAATTTAAGAAGTATGCATTGCATTTTGGTATTTATTGTAGTTACATCAGATTTGTTTATCAGTAATATCCATAACATTATTAAAATTTCCTGCGAAGATAAATGGTAATCTGAACAATCTAAAAGGGTACTTGTTGCATTTAGTATACATTTTGGGGAAATGAAAAAATTAAACAATAACAAAAAAAACAATGCCTTATATTGCGTTAACTTCATTTCAGTATATTGCTGCTTTTTATGGAGAAGATCCAGATTCATATTTGACAGAAATAAGTAATTTAGAGTCTCTTAGAGCAGCTGCAGTGAGACCAAGTATGGATGTAAATGGAGTACAACTATTGAAAAAATATTATTGCCAGCTACATTTTTTGAAATCCAGGTTTCCAATGGAAGAAAATCAAGATGCTGCAGTGCAATATGCTTGGTAATACATAATTATAATAATTTCCATTAGAGATACAATTTCTTTGTTTCCAGGAGAAATAATCAACTGGATCTGAACTATGCATCAAACGATATACAATTTGAATTAATGGTAATCATGTACAACATTGGAGCTTTGCATTCATATCTTGGATCTAGTGATTCCCGAAATAATCCTGATGGTATGAAAATGTCATGTACACACTTCCAATGTGCTGCTTGGGCTTTTCAAGTAAGAACATATTTTTCTGTTATTCAATTGTGAAAATATACAGGGTGCTCCATTTAAAATAAATAGTCTCATTATTATATACAATTTTTGATAAATGTCTAATGACTGGTTGGCGAGGGAAACTCTGTATAATTATTCTGTACATGTGTATGTAATGCAACTTGTGAATGGATAAGCCCATTTAGATGGAATTTTGTGTGGGTGTATATGTTGAGTGAATCCCTGAATAGTTTATATTCTCAATTGGTCTTGGTACATGGTGCTTCTTTCTTCTCTCTATATGTTAGGATCTGTTCTAAAATCAACAAATCAACAACAAAATATAAGGTTGTAATCTGTTATTGAGGGCATTTAAAAAGTTTTCACCAATTTTCTGTAAAAAACTGAAAATGTTGAGGAAAATAGTTGTAGAAATACCACTGAGTTAACTATTTCCTATTTATATTAGCATTAAATGTTGAAAAAACTGTATATATAGTGATAAAGCACAAAAATAAACCAAATGTGACAATACAACTGTTTATAAACAACTTACTAAAAGAAGTCAAAGTTTACCGATGCTTAGGATTGTTAATCGATAATAAACTTCAGTGGACAGAACATATCAACAAAGTGATAACAAAAATTGTTTCAATGACAGGTGCATTGAAACGCTGTGCAAAATATATAAACCACAATGTCAAAAAAACAATATATTACAGCTACATTGAATCACATATAAGATATCTCATACCATGTTGGGGCAATGCATCACAACAATTGATCAACAAATTAGGAAGAGCACAAAACAAATCAATAAAAGCCTTGTATAACTTATATCGACTAACTTACACAAACATTGTCTATGAAGTAACAGGATTCCTGAAAATAGGAATCTTGAATAAATACATATTATGTAATACCACCGTGTAAACAGTAGGAGATACACATAATCACAATACAAGAAATGCTGTCAGACTGAAACAAAAATACATGAGAACAAAGGAAAATCAGGATACACCCATCTATAGAGGAGCCCAACAATACAATACACTTCCTGTAGACATCACAAACATTTCTTCTAGGACTAAATTCAAAAAAGCTTTAAAAAAGAAAAACTGTATTTGATCATGCAGATACCTGATCAGAAAGTAGACTGTTTTAGTATTATATTTTATTATATTTTACCATGTTAGTTTTCAAACTATAGTAACTCCAACATGTTTTTGTTGAACTTTACAATCTATCTTTGTGTTTCATATTGTTTTTATTTATTTTTTGTAGTTTATTATATTAATCAAAGAATACTTTGTAGGCTGTAACACCAGATCTGTTCTGATTATTGGCCATTGAATAAATAAATTAATTAAAGTATTCTTTGTATTTGTGAATACAATGGTACATTACAAAATTAAATGCAAAAACCTTCAACTGCAGGTTGTTCCATTTTTTATTAATTGTGTAGGACACTTCCAAGTCCAGACTATTTCTTATTTTTAGATTTAAGGCTTTTTTAAATTCTAGTTGGGTAATTTTATCTATGAGCTCTTTCAAATAGATTTTGATGTTTTCCATAATGAATTTTTTTTCTAATTTCTATTAATAACTCACAATACTTTTCCCCTACTTCTATTAAGATAATTGTACTGTTTTGTCTTTAATATTTTCTTTTTTTTTATATAAAAATGATTAGTCCCAACTTGCCTATGTGTTGGTAAGACAACTGTTAGGTTCCCTAGTTCATTATACTTTTGAATTCATTTTTACTAAATTTTTGTTGTCGGCTTCTCTTATTATTTTCCATATTTTTATAGGTTTCTTGCAATTTAGTTCTACAAAACTGATTCATTTTTTTATTATTCTTGTTGATAACTCCTTTTGATAATTTATTTTTATTGTTTTAGAATGTAAAAGAAAAATTTCATCAGTTTGTTGTATACATTTCATTGGTAGAGCTCGTGCATTTTTTCCAACAAGTTTGCTTAGCTCAAGCTCAGGAATGTATTCTAGAAAAAAGTATGTTCGACAATAGGAAACCTACTATTATCGGTAAGTAATCTAAAAACATCCAAATAATCTATTTGCATTTATATTACATAATAATCCAAAAACTCTTGCCAGATTTAAGATATATGTATTTTATTTCAGCAAAAGTAGCTGTTCAAGTTCACAGTTACTACAGACAGTCATTACGTATATTGGAATCTCTAAGCGAAGATTATTTTCGGGATAAATCCTATAAAGAATGGATCAAATATTTGCAATTTAAACTAGCTTACTATAAGTGTATATCTTTGCTGTTTCAAGGCCAACAAGCCGAGGAACAACAGAAAATGGGAGAAAGAGTTGCTTTTTATCAGGCAGCATCTGAACAACTTGAAGAAGCTAAAAAGTGTGCAGCTGCTTTTAAAAATCAAAATCAACAGGTTAGTTTAACTAAAATTTTGTGATACACTCAGAAAAACTATTTGGTGTTATTTTAGCAAGAAATAAATGAAGGATTGGCATTTACTCAAGATGTTGTTGAAGGTAAAAGAAAAGCAGCCAAAAATGAGAACGAATTTATCTATCATGAATCAGTACCGGATAAAGATCAGTTACAAGAAGTTAAAGGTGCTTCTTTAGTCAAAGGAATTCCTTTTAGTATAAATGATGTAGAGGTTAGTGAAATACTTTATGCAATAATTTTCACACTTTTTTTGCCACTTGAGCAATGTTTGATAGTAAGGACGACAGCTGTCGTGAAATTGAATAGGCTGGAGCATATGGAAAACAAAATTGTAGGGAATTGTATACCCTTTATTTTAGCAAAATTGTTTTTTGAGTGACAAACTTAATTATGATAATAAAAACGACTTCATGGTGTAGGAAAATATAGTAGTCCGGCCCCTGAAAACGTTTTCAGCCACATGAAATATCAATATACCGGGTGTCCTAATATCTCGCTTCTTTGACAAGATAATTAATAAATAAATTAACTGCATTGAATAGCATTAAAGTACCTTCCTAATGACATTTGACAGCCCTGTGGTAGCTATACCTCACTTTTTATTTTTAAATACCCCCTGTAATTTTTTGTTAGTTTTTTGAATTGCATCAGAGGTACCTATTTTAGTTGAAATTCATACTTCATGAAATATTGATGCATTTGTTATTATTAATAGAAAAAAATACCAAGTATGTGCTATCGTTGTATTCCAAATAGAATGACATGCAATTTTCAATGACAATATACAGGGGGTGCTATTTGAAAATAAAAAGTGAGCTGTCAAATGTAGAACATTTTTTATAAGTTATTAGGAGGGTACTTTAATGCCATTCAATGCAGTTTTTCTATTTATTAATTATCTTATCAAATAAGCGAGATATTGTCTGTATGCGATAAGTTGGGACACCCGGTATACAGTCGACAGAAGAAGACAAAAGGCTGGAAAAATATGCGAATATACTTACATTTGTAGCTTACTTAATTTTCAAACTATTTTACCTAACATGGGCGTATGATTAATTTCTCACAAGAGATCATTTATTTTGCAAAAATGAAGATACCATAGGTGTACTATAAATTTTTCAAAGGGTATTAATTTGTAACATTAAATTAACTTTTACCACGGGCGTACTATAAAATTTTTAACAGTGGTTAATTTATTTTTGCTTTCACTTCTGTCGACAATCCCGATGACTTAGGTCATTTCTTTAGGTTTCAGGACCAGATATATTTTCTCGATTGGTGCCGATGGAGGCACATGAAGCAGCTTCTTTGTACAGTGAAAAGAAGGCTCAAATGTTACGCCAGATAGGTGAATTAATTGAAACTAAAGATCAATCTTTGGCGGAGTTTATGTCTTCAATGCAATTGGACCTACTGACTAAGGTAATGTTCTTTAATTGTTAATAATTTTTGTTAAATGATAATTTGTTTATGTTCAGGTTGATGGGAGCATATTTTCAGATAATTTAGTAAATATTGTATCGCTTTTGCTTGTGTTGTTACTTGTTATGTATATTTCGAGTTTAAACAAATATATTTATTTAACAAAAACTGTTTGTTCATTGCTTTCAAACTGATCATTGCTTGAATTTTAGATGCATCAAGCAACTGGTATACCACAAGATCTTATAGATAGAGCTGCTGCTTTATCTGCTAGACCAAATGCTGTACAAGATTTAATAAGTTCGATGGGAAAATTGTCTAATATCTATCAAGAAGTTGAAGCTAGTCTGAATGAAATCGATACTTTACTAAAGGTAAACGCTTATAAGTTTGTTTTTACCATATGAATTGAAATTTTTTTACACTCTCTACCACATTTAACTGTTTAATATACTATACAGGGTGTACCATCTCAGACGAGCCACTTCGTATATTTCTTATCCCATAGTGATTGGAAAAATTTCCCGAAACACGTCGGATGATTTTCTTTGGGGGACATCTTTCGACGTATATTTGAGGCTTGAACAAGCAACCCCTTGAGAGGGAGCGCTTCAACCCCTCAAAATTGAATAGGGAAGAGGGGTTGAGCGATACTTCATTTGTAAGGTCTTGGAAGCCTCTTTACAGCGGTGTATGAAAAAAATCACATTCTTGCAAAAAGTTAATTGTTTTATCATGCTTAAAATCAAAACTGCGTTTTTAAATCAAATGTCTTGATTTGATTTTTTTGATTGTAAGCACGATAAAACAATTAATTTTTTTTAAGAATGTGATTTTTTTCATACACCGCTGTAAAGAGGCTTCCAAGACCTTACAAACCTTAAAAATGAAGTATCACTCAACCCCTCTTCCCTATTCAATTTTGAGGGGTTGAAGCGCCCCCTCTTAGGGGGTTGCTTGTTCAAGCCTCAAATATACGTCAAAAGATGTCCCCCAAAGAAAATCACCCTTGCCTTTTCCTTTCCAGCTAAGCTAGCACAATCAGTTTTTTTACTTTCTATAAAAGAATAATTACGAACCAGCTCACTTAAGGCTAGTTTTTCGCTAGACGAATAGAAACTTCTCTTGTTTTCCATTTTTCTAAGAAATAATGAACTTTAATGAAATAATATCAGCTACTATAAAAATTTTAAATAAGTATCTAAAATTATCTATTAACAGTAAAGAGCTAAACTGAGAATTAAATACTTGCAGAGGGCTAATACACGAACTGAATACAAATTCGAATATGAATGCAATGCAACAGATGTCAGATGGTCAGATGAACGTTAAAGCTGTGCGTTAAAGGACATTCAAAAATCACAACTGTTAACCAAACGCAACCAAAAGTTCCTAATAATAACATTGATGCCAAACTTTCTTCACTCAAATTGAAGTATTACTTGAGTAATGACTGTGGATATGAAAAGTCGCCTTGAGCTAAACTCAAACTAAGTTGAGTTTGAGTATGAGTGACCCTCAAGTGTCGACTATGAATTTCACCCTTAAACATCAAAATATTATTGATTGTCTAGCTGTCATATTTTTTCGTTGTGTCAGATAGGGACCAAAAATTTTTTTATTAATTTTATTACTAGTTAATCTTGACAACGGTAGCTGGAACGCTACCGAAACGTCGAAATAAAAAATAAAAAACAATATTGTGGTTTGATTCCCAAAAGAATAAGAGAAAAAAGAATAAGTAATGCCACAAGGAACATAGAGAAGAAATTTAAGGAGAATCAACTCCTAGGGCACTAAGTTTTGCTATAAATTGCTTCTGCCTTATCCTATCAAATGCCTTTGAAAAATCCATATTATTACGAAGTCTTGTGAAGTAAGAAAAGTATTTTATTAAAATAGATCTTTATTCTTTTACTTTTACAGTTTTACAAGAAGTGTCTTTTACATTTTTAAAACATCCAAATCTCTCTTCCCAACAAATTATATTTTCTTAATCAGCTATTTTAAAATTACGTCACTCATCCGGCTGTGCCGATGCACGATATTTATTTCAGACTTACAAATAATAAACAAAATAATTAATAGTCGACTTTTATATTTAAACAGAGTACCTAATATTTTAGTAAAATATTGAACACAGCAATAGTATAATATTACAAACTAATGAATGAAGTATATGGGCCGGACTGATTGTAACAATATAAACAGAGTCAACTTGTAGTCTCTTTTCCAATGCGTATGTACGAGTCATAAAATTGTAGTATAATGTTAAATTTATGCTAGTTGACTTACCTTGCGGGAACCCATTTAAAATGTGCTTACAATCCCAACTAATTTATTTTATTACAAGAAAATCTAATAATTTAGGAATTTCGGATCGCAAACATACTGCCTCATTATAATCAACTTGATCACGAGGTCCCTATACAGGGTGGTAGATGGTAGAAGTACAGTACAGTACAATCTTGAAAATATTGCGATTTAAACCAACTAGCCTTGATAAAATGTTGATATTGAGAGAGATACAGGGTGTTGCACATGAAATTTTAATAATAAAAGCCACATCATTACAACAACAAAAAAGGTATATGTAATATTCCCAAATCTTAACGGTTTTAGACATAATCACATTTTAGTGATTAACTACACGATTATTATTTAATGAAATTACGTTTCCAAAATATGTAGTGTGTACGATAATGATTTTTTTTCAGTATTAAGATGAACATTATTAGGGTATAGTAGCAGTAAACATGAAAAATATGTATGCTACTTTTAATATTTAAAAATAATACTGATCGTATACACAACTTCATTTTCGAACGTAATTTCAGTAAATAATAATCATGTACCTACTTAGTTAATCACTAAAATGTGATTATGTCTAAAACCGTTAAGATTTGGGGATACTATACCTTATTTAAAAACCAGGAGGAGTGATTTGAATTTGAGTTGGCAATTCTGTAGACCTCTGATTGGTCAGATTCCGCCCAGTTTCACACAACACTTTTTAACATTGACATCTCCTGATAATTGACAGTTCTGTCATATAAATTATATTGTTCTCATTATCGTTTTCGTTTCCTTGTTATTTCATCATTTTTACTTAGTTTTCCACTTTATTACGCTAAAATAGTTCTTTTCAGAACTTTCCAGAATATATGAATGTTATATCTTTTAACATTGACATGCATTGCTACAATTATAAAATAAATAGTTTCAAACAGAGACCTTTAATTTAACTGTACAATAAACGATCCATCAAATACGAAACAATCAAAATAATAAAAAAGTTTTACAGGTTATAGAAGAATACTCAGTTTGTTTACATCTCATCTCAACTCGACATCTTAAGAACAATTTTCAGTACATAAGGGTTACATACGATTGGCTAGTTTCCCCGTCAAGTCAATCAAGGAAATATTTCATAGATTTTGAACACGACTATTTCGGAACACACCCCTTAGTAACTAATCTGGTAACTTTTAGTGGTGTACGTGAGGCTTTTCAAATTACTCCTCCTGGTTTTTAAATGGACTATAACAAATATAACTTTTTTTGTTGTTGTAATGATGTGGCTTTTATTTTTTTTTACAAAAGTAGCGCTAATATAAAAGGCCAAAAAGTTTTGCGTACATTTATGCCGCATACGGGGCCTATGTGGCGCCCTCTACAAAATACATCGAAATATATACAAAATTATGATTTCTCATATCAAAAGACCCCCAACCTCAAATTTTTGTGCATTTACGTCAAAAAGCGTTAAAGTTATTGTAAAAAAAAACGAAAATTAATATTTCATGTTCAACACCCTGTATCTCTCTTAATATCAACATTTTATTGAGGCAATATTTTGAAGTGAAGATTGTACTGTACTTCTATGTACAATTACTTAAGGACCACCCTGTATATAAATAGGTACCAGAAAGCTATCTATCCAGAAATCTTGAAAAATTCCTGGGTCTAAGGTCTTGTTGAATATTATAGCTAATGGAGTAATGAGAGTAGAAACGCATTTGTTTAACATAAATAGAGGGATACCATTAGAACTGTATGTTACTTCTCAATATATGATTAACTTATACAAATATTTTAAAATTTTTACTTAGACTGAAGAAGAAGCTGAAAAAATATATCAAGAACAAATAGGAAAAAGACCCCCTAGTATATTGGCCACTGATCTAACTCGAGAAGCGGCAAAATATAGAGAAGCTCATGCTAAAGCAAATGATTCGAATCAAACGTTACACAGGGCGATGACTGCGCACGTGACTAATTTAAAAATTTTACAGCAACCATTGAAGCAATTGCAACTACAATTACCTTTTGTTGAATTTCCTAATGGTAAGTAAAAAATGAAATTACATGTTTAGATCGTCTCATCTTCCAGTTTATAATATATAATAATATATACTTGTACATAGGCTTCCAGTTTATATTTCTTGTAAATATTTGTGTCAATAATTATTTAATTTTATGGGGATTTTATTATATAACTCGACTTATGTTACCAATTGAAGTTAGTTTCAAATTTCTAATATGCCATTGGGTGTATCTGATATACATTTTTAGCCAGATTAATGTACTGAGAAGTTTCAAACAAATGTGAGCTAAAAAGTAATATTTCCTGAATATTTAACTTCAAACAGGATCCGACAACCTCTGTCCACCGTCGTATGTGTATAACTCTTGTGTACTTACATAATATTTATTTAAAAGGTACATGTTAAGGGTAATTAAAATCAAACATTTTAAAATAATGTTCAGGCATACAGGGTAGTCCATTAGTAAACTGGGCAAATTATTAATTTCTTCAGATAGAATGCCGTACTTTTTTACATTTTTAGAATCGAAATAGTTTATACTATGGACTCCCAATTTTTTTTGTAGCCAACTCTGAGGAAACCACCTTTTTCCTAAAAAAAATTGAATTTGCACATCCCTTTAAAAAAAACCGCAACTTTATAAGATTTAAAGCTAAAGCTTTAAATATCTTCTGTAAGTTCCTTGTGGCAAGATTTTTTTAGACAACAATTTTTATTTTGTACAGGATGGTACATTCACTATTTTTTTAAGTCCATTTTTAGCAGATTATTATTGTTTTTCGTGAAAATTCCAAGATTTTCAATGTCCATCGTAGTGTCGATTAGCAAGTTTGGGTCTTGAGGAATAGCCTTATTCTACTTGTTTTTCACATGAAACCCTGGAGGATTGTTTTCCATTCACCCCTTTCCTCCATTTGGGAAATGAGCTGAGTGGACTGTATATTATTCCTGAAGCTGGTTTGGTTTTTTACTCACTTTTCATAGCAGAGGCCTCGATTACAGGCTTAGTAGTGGAGGAAGAGGATTGTGTTTTTTATTGTGGATAGTACTACATTGAGTTTATTCCATTTTGTAATAAAAAAATAGTCGGAAACTTAAAACTAATTTTATTTGTCAAACTTGACAGACAACCAACTTATACTGTGGCAAGTTTATCTGAAGCCGTGAAAGTAATGCAGTCGAAAATATTCGATATTGCCACGTTTAACTATGAAAAAGCTAAAGTGCCAAGTATGTAGTGATAATAGTTAGAAAAGGGATATCTTATTATTAGCAACATTAACAATATGATTAAACGTCAATTCTTTAATGTGCTTGTTTCCTTGGATTATTTCTATTAACATTATTTTTTCAATTTCTGAATATTAAAAGATGAGCACTTTTCCAAATTTGTTATGGGCTTCTTCAAGCTCTGGCAGCGTTGCACGAAAACCATAAATACCACACCCTCCGAATTAGGTACATAATTGGTGATTTTTATCGACCAGCTGACTTCTTATTGGCAAGCGCCTGCGTGTGTCTTTCCTCTCACTCCGTCAATTGACTGATATTGATTTATCCAATGGCGTTGGTATTGTCAGTGACCTTTGTATTTTCAGTTTTACTTGGTAAAATAGGTACCGTACGCCATTCGTACGTTTATGACAGATGTGCCATGTTTCCTCGCCTCTTACCGATGCCCCGTAGCTTCAGATAAACTTGCCAACCTATACTGACTAATTTTTTGTTTCTATAGCGACGGCTACGTTCTAGTGAGTTTATGAAATAATCACAACTGCTCACTTACTGAAACACTTTGAACATTTTTTGACAGTTCCAAGAACCAATCAAATTTCCTCATTTTTTATTATATGAACAATTTCACCCAATCATGTCAACATTACACTGATAACAGACCATGGGCTATTTTCACGTTGCTATGGTCACATATTGATTTATTTCGATTTTGAAGCTTCAGAAATTTAATATTTCGAAATGTCACGATTTGGTTGTAATATCGTAATACTATAATAAGCAAAAAATTTTGTATCCGAATAACCCTCGGACATTGATAAATGCTCAAAAATTTTATGACAACTTTCTCAAGCTTTCGAAAGCTTGCTGCTTGTTTTCGAACAAACCCTATGGTGAAGAAGGCTTCCATGTTAAATAATCAAGCCCATAGTTTGGAAACCTATCATATCAGTCAATAGTCAGAGTGAGAGAAGAAAGAATATACACAAGCGATTGCCAATAGCAAGTCAGGTGGTTGCATAGTAACGCACCGATTTTGAACAATTGCGTTTTGAGTACGTGGTAATGATTTTCGCACGGCGTTGCCAGATTGGAAGAAACCCATAAAATATTTGGAAAAATGTGTACCTTTTAACATTCGTTATTAAAAAAATGTTTATATACAAAATCCTATGAAACAAGCACATTAATGACTGTACAATCATTGTTAATATATTGTTGATAATCAAAAGTATATATTCAAACAATTACTACTATAGTTTGGCAAGTTTATATGAAGCTATGCGGCATCGGTAAGAGGCGAGGAAAAACATGGCGCATATCTGTCAAACGAACAAATGGCGTACGGTACCTATTTTATCTAGGAAAGCTGAAAATACAAAGGTCACTGACAATACCAACGCCACTGGATTCATCAATATCAGTCAATTAACGAAGTGAGAGGGAAGATCACACGCACGCGCTAGAGAAGTCAGAAGAAGTCAGCTGGTCGATACAAATCACCAATTATGTAATTCGGAGGGTGTGCTCATTATGGTTTTCGTACAACGCTGCCAGAGCTTGAAGAAGCCCATAACAAATTTGGAAAAGTGTTCATCTTTTAATATTCATAAATTGAAAAAATAATGTTGATAGAATAAATCCAAGAAAACAAGCACATTATAAAATTCACGTTTAATCATATTTTTAATATTGTTAATAATAAAAAGACCCATTTATAATTATTATCACTACATAGTTAGCACTTCAGTTTTTTCATAGTTAAAGGTGGCAATGTCGACTGCATTCCTTTCACGGTTTCAGATAAACTTCCCAAAGTATACATAATCAGCACTTTAGCTTTCTTATAGTTAAACGTGGCAATATCGAATGTTTTCGGCCTCATTTTCTTTCATACCTTCAGATAAGTTTGCCAAACTATTCACGTATCAAGGGTAACCAGTTTTTTTTGTTTGTTTTGAAAGCCGTTATAATGCCGGGAGCACTGCAGCCTATTGGCTTATTGTACTCTACTCCCACATTTAGTTATCCCCGTACCTTCAAGTAGACGCCCTTCAGGGGGCACAAAGTCTGCAGCTGAGGTCCCCTTTATATAACCCTATTTTATGCAGGCGATCTTTTACCGAGGCATGACCCGTTAGATAACCTGTAATAATTCTTAGCTTATTCCTACTGATATTCACTATTTCTTCGGCCCGTTTTACACATGTGTCACCTATGAAGGTCTTACTGTGTACCTGCTTTGGAGTATTCCTCCACTGAAGTCTATGTTAGCTTTGTACCCATTTTTGTATTTGCCCTCGGACTACCTTCTTTGTGGTTCCAAGAACTGGTTCTGGTCCAACATATGCTGTTGCTGAACCTGAGTTCATCAGCTTCTTTATTTCCAGAAATACCGTTATGTCCCGGCATCCACACTAATCCTACTTTAATTTAGTTCTTTCTGGCATTCTTCTACCAGTCTGGATGTTACCTTGCGGCTGTTTAAAGCTGCAAGGGCTGCCTTGCTGTCAGTTAGTATGTTTATCCTATGAGTGTCAGTCATATGTTTGTTAATTCTGACACATTTCAGGATAGCATAAATCTCCGCCTGAAATACAGAGGTATGTTCTCCTAGTGAGAAGGAACATCTTGTGTTCTTCATTTCACTATACACCCCTGCTCCTGTCCCTTCACCAGTCTGTATCCCGTCTGTGTACCAGGTCTCTCCTCAGGCAAGCTTTAGTCTGCTTGGGTCTTGCCAGTCCTTTCTGTGAGGTATTTCTACCTCATATTTAGGACTTGGGAGAATGATTTTAGTGGCCTTATAGTTTGTTTTCATATCTAAAATGGCTCCACTTATGATGTCCTTAATGGATATGTGTCCTGATCTAACTATTTTGTTGCTCAGGTTATTTTGCAGCTTAAATAGTTTCATCCTTGCTTCCCCCAATTCCCCGTTTTCGTGCTTCTCATGCACCCTGCAATACTGAGACAAGCAAGTCTTTGCACCTTACCTAGTCTTATCATTGCATTCTTTTGTGTCGCATTTGTACCAAAGACGCATATTTATGTTATTATGTGTTTAACCACTACACTGTATATCCAATGTATCATTCGCGGACCCAAAAGTTTTCCCACAAGTTCGCCTTGCCATCATTAATGTGGTCTCCGATCTTGTTGCTACTTTTTCCATTTGTTTGGTCCATGTTAATCTCGAGTCAATAATCACATACAGTAGAAAAAATTGACCTTCACCCTGACGCCACTAACAATGAACAGTAGTTAACACAAACTTTATATACCTCATCCTTTTCTACTGACAGTAAAAACCATGGAGCTACTATTAAGAGGAGATGACACAGTCGACTATCTTATAATAGGAAAGTGGTATCACATGAGTGACATTGTGATGTGAGCAATATGGCGTCGTCGGCAGAGCCGGACTATTTAAATTTTCAATCAATAAACATATATTCACTAGTGAAATTGATAATATAGAAACACTGTAGGTATTTTGTTGGCTGCCAAGAACCTCTTTTTACAAATATCAACAACATATCTCTTATTGATGGAGTTCTAAGAAATCTACAAACATTAAATATAATATGAAGTTGAATAAAACTTATTGGAGCACAAAGAAATATATTCCAGTACAGTCCTTTCGATTGTTTACTAACCTATTAATATGTTGTTCCTGATGATTTTTTCGTATTTACACTGTCTCTACTTGTACAACTTCGTGAAACACAAGAAACCATTATTGTTCAATTATTAAAATAGAAAAAAACGACACTAACAAAAAGAAAATCCAAAAATACCCAATTCACATCCACAAAACAATACTAATGTCAAGTTGACAGAGAAGTGGAAGTAAAATGGCGAAACCGATACCACTTTTATGATAGGCGTAGCGACTCCTCTCAATACTAGCTCCATGGTAAAAACACATCACACAATACATGTACACTTGTCTTTCAAGCAATGACATTCGTTCTTATGTAACTCTAATTATTACTTCCAAATGTTGAAAAGAGATAGCACCAAAAACGATTAATCGGTTGTATTCATAAGAATTTATTTTAACCTCTTATGACAACTGTCATTATTTTGATACATCGAGTTTTGTTCAAATCGTTCCATCATTTGCATTCAGATAAATTCTATAAAATCGGTTTTTTTCAAGACCTCTTGTTTATTATTTTTATTCCACGTTAAGTACAGAATTTTCTGTTTCGCATTTCATGAATATTTCCAACTTGACCTCACTTCTTAGACGGTGGCTGAACAAGATAAACAAGCAGTCAAAGTATTTACGCACACGACAAAGTAATTGTAGCCATTTTTGACTCATTGATTGATTTCGCGCGGTTAGTAGGTATGACGTCAGGGTAAAGGTCAATTTTTTCTACTGTATACCAGTATATAAAGGTAATAGTGGCCATTTGCTTAAAGGCGACCCGAAAATAATGCATTACATTTTCATTAGTCATTTATTTGCATTAGGTTTCATAAAAAAAAGATACCTGCAGAAATGTTCAGCCAAATATTGTACTAATATGAGTATCTATAGGTTTTCATGACATACTGTAAACAGCTGGTGTGTGTAATTTTATTTTAATTACAGCAAATATCGACGAACAGTCTCTGAAAGATTTAGAAAGTTTGGTAGCAAAAGTAGAAGAAATGCGGAATCAAAGAGCAATGCTTTGGGCTCAACTTAGAGAATCTGTCCACAAAGATGACATTACCAGTTCGTTGGTGACCAAACAACCGAATCAATCCTTGGAACAGCTGTTTCAACAAGAACTTCAAAAACACCACCAGCTGGTGAGTGTATATTTTATCTTATAAAACTTGTTTAATTATCTTCCTTTCAGATATCTTTAATCGAACAAAACGCAGGCGCTCAAGAAAACATTAAAAAAGCCATGGTGGATGCGTACGCTCAAGCCGTAACAACCAGAAAATACATACAAGACATTCTCCACAAACGAACCGCAACAATTTCCTCTCTAACCGCATCTTACGATACATACGAAGATCTTTTGTCCAAAGCGAATAAAGGAATTGAATTTTATACGAAATTAGAAACGAACGTATCGAAATTATTACAAAGAATCAAAAGTACTTGTAAAGTGCAACAAGAAGAACGCGAACAGTTGTTATCGACATCCGAAGTACCCAAATGGGAAGTAATACCAACGACGACCGCGCCGAAATTGAAAGATTATTTAGATTCAAGAAAAAACGCTCATTCCAATCAATTCCAACCACCGTCTACGAATTATAATAATATGGAACTACCGCCCGGTATACGTCCGAACCCGCTCGGATCTGAAGTAACGGATTTACCTACGGCTAAAAATTCCGATGAAGATTTAATAAAAAAAATGAACCCTTTAATGCCGAATTCGAAACTTCAAAATTACCCTCAATATTCGTACAGCAATTACGTTCCGCAACCGTACAGCCACACCGTATACGAACAACCGAATCAATCTTACAGCACTAGCAGTCAGTCTAACGGTACTTCCCAATACGATTCGTCGAAAGCTTTCACTTCTACGACGAATTACTATCCTTCCGTTCAAAGTTCTTCATCTTCTTCCGGCTATGCTAATCATCCTACAGCTGTTAAAAATTCTACTAATTATCAGTATCAAAATGTTCCAGCCACTGTCGGCGATCAGAACGTCAACGTTTACTATCCACAAGGATATAGTCCCAGTCCGAATTTATCGAATTCTGATAACGTTCAACACGTTACCGGTCAAGTTAAATACCACTCGGTGGAGTACGCTACGTCGGTTCAACCGAATATAGCGCCCGTAAATACCGGTACTACTTATTCTTCTCCTTTGACGGATATGTCGAGTATAAATACGACGAATCCTTCGGATCCGAATTTTATGACCGGTAATTACGGTTTGTATTATAATTCGAATCCGTCAGGTGGTACAGATCCGACTAAAATGAGTCAGTATTTGAATCAAGTTAACAGGGCTACAGCCGCTTATTCTACGGACACTGCTTATTATTCGATGGATTCTTATAACGGCTCGAAAGGAATGACTGGGGGGTATTATCCAAGTGGGATCAACATGCAGATGTATGAGCAGGTGAGTTATAATATTTTTACTCCTGTTATTTTATTATAATGTCTCACTATCAGATTACAGAACTCAACTTCTAAAACTAACTAATGTCAATTGTCCCGCTTTTTATACTTTTCGCCTATTCCAGGCAGTTCTCGACTTTTCGATAACATTGATAAAGGATACAGAAGACAAAGGATTATCATAATGTCGGATAGTCAAGCAGCCATTAAGGCACTGAGCTCTTGTGTAATCAGTTCCAAAATGGTGTGGGAATGCCTAGACAAACTCAATGAACTAGGCGAGAACAACATAGTCACCTTACTATGGATTCCAGGACACACTGGAATAGAAGGAAATGAAATAGCAGATGAACTAGCAAAGAGAGGGACTGAAATACCTTTCTGGGGGCCCGAACCCTTTTGCGGAATCAGCTCCAATGTAATATTGGAAGAAATAAGTAATGCCGAGAAAAAGAGAAGATCTGACCATTGGAAAGATCTAGTAGGGCTTATACAATCAAAGACTCTTCTGGGTGACTACAACCTGTTGAGATCAAAAGAATGTAAAAGTCAAAGTAAAACTGCGCTAAGAGTTTTGACAGGGATCCTAACGGGACATTGTCGCCTGAATGGGCACCTGAAAAAGCTCAAAATAGTGGAGGAAGAAGAATGCAGATTTTGTGGAATGGAAGAAGAAACCTCCATCCACATACTTTCCAACTGCACAGCACTCCAGAATCCTAGAGCACAGCACCTGGGAGATTACTGGATAGAAGAGGAACATTTGCCTAAGTTGAAGCCTGCAGACATCCTAAAATTCCTCCGGGAAATAGGACTAAAGGAACTACTAGTTTCTGAGACTCTCCTCAGAAACTGAGTAGAAGTAAGGGGGCACAATAGACCTTTTAGGTCTCAGTGAATGTCACCCCAAAAATCACACATACATACATACATTCGATAACATTTCTATACTTCACGATGATTAGATTTATACTTTGGCAAGTTTATCTGATGCCGTGAAAGGAATGCAGTCGAAAACATTCGATATTGCCACGTTTAACTATGGAAAAGCTAAAGTGCTAAGTATGTAGTGATAATAATTAGAAAAGGGACTTTTTATTATTAACAATATCAACAATATGATGAAACGTTAATTCTTTAATGTGCTTGTTTCCTTAGATTTTTTCTATTTACATTATTTTGTAAATTTATGAATATTCAAAGATGAGAACTTTTCCAAATTTGTTATGAGCTTCTTCAAGCTCTGGCAGCGTTGTACGAATACCATAATTACCACACCCTCCTGACTTCTTATTGGCAAGCGCGTGCGTGTGATCGTCCCTCTCACTTCCTCAATTGACTGATATTGATTTATACAGTGGCGCTGGTATTGCCAGTGACCTTTGTATTTTCAGTTTTACTTGGTAAAATAGGTACCGTACGCCATTTGTACGTTTATGACAGATATACGCCATGTTTCCTCGCCTCTTACCGATGCCCGTAGCTTCAGATAAACTTGCCAAACTATATATGACTCCAGATGTATGTCTTCTTGTTTTTCTTAATGAACCTTTACATATTATCCTTAGTGCAGATCCTAACATTGCTCCCTCTTTTCAAATTATTTGTCCCAAAATTAGATTTAGATGATTCCAGATGTATGTCTTCTTCTTTTTCTTTATGAACCTTTACATATCTTGGGGTCTTGTTGAAGCCAACAGTCTGGATCGGGTCCGCAGTAAGGGGCTAACCTCTCCACATGGATCTCCTTGAGCTTACTCCTCGATGACAATTGGATGCGTTGTTTTTCTTGAGAACGGTGTAGGGGCCTTCCCAGATTCGTTGCAGTTTTTGGCACAATGATTGTCTGAACAGCCATACGGGGTTACCTCTCGAGAAACTTGATTTTGTAGTATACACGTCGAGTCCAGCCTTCAACCTATCGTTGCACAGCTTCAAACGTCCACGAGCAAAATTGTGGACCTCTTCCAATTTTTTTTCAAGTTCTCTATCTACATAGGACGTGTACATTCTTCTGCTTCTTCACCAGAAGGAAGTCTTCCGAAAAGAAGATCGTGGGGAAGCTTTATTTCTCTTCCAGTGATTAGCATAGATGAACTATAACCCGTTGATTCAGGATTTCTATAGGCCAGCAGAAATAGGGAAACTCAAGTGTCCCAGTCTTTTGGTTTTCGGATACAGACATTGAAAGATATTGGCAAATAGTACTATGACGTTTTTCTACCATTCTATCAGATTGTGGGTGGAAGCGTAGTGCGTGCTTTCTTAATGTTTAATGTCTCCATCAACTCCTGCCATAATTTGAATTAAAATTTGGTCCTTTATCAGAATGCAAGTCTTTCAAAAGGCTCTCCAGAAAGATACTGTGCCATTTTTCCTCGGCTTCTTGTTTTAGTACCTTTTCTACTGTTGCACATATCACATTTCTTTCATCAATCTTGTACGTCCCTTCAACAGCTGACCCAATAATATATTTCCCGAACTAGTGCCAGTGCTCTCGTGAGTGGCTGCTATGAAGTTTTTCTAACACACTTCTGATGTGTGATCTTGGCAGTACCAATTAGTGAACTATAAGTTCTCCATTTGGGCTTTCCCATCTTCGATGCAATAGGCCATCATGAAGATACAGTGTACCTACATAGTAGTACATCCAAGCTTCCACCATATCTGGCTACCTTTTTCCAATTAGGCCTGACTCCATTTTTAAGCCAAACTCTTATAACTTTCAAGTCATTGTCTTTCTTTTGACTTTTTCTGTTAATTTCAAGGGGATTCTGATTATCATCACCTTGTTGGATTGTGGTTATCTGTAGAATAAATTCTTTCACTTCCAGTTCCTGGACTTTACAATGACAGATCTGGATGATTCCAGATGTATGTCTTCTTATTTTTCTTTAATTTTTCTTTATGGAAAGTGGTCCATCCATCCGATAACAAAGCCATGAGAACTGCCTTTGTTATCTCCAAATTTAAAGTCAGTTTGACAAGAACCAACACTATACACTTTTCAAGGTTATGCTACACATTGATCAATTTTTTTTATTAACGCGTAATGCCGTGGTGACTCATCGTGTTAACGGTTTTACTTGTTTTTTAGGAAAATCAAAACAAACATTCCACCGCTCTACCAACGGTATCAGCATCGTACAATCAAAATTACAACCAATATTATGCATCCGGAAGTACTCCTCAACAAGCTGCAGTAGGAGGTTCTTTACCCGACCAAGCACCTACTCAATCTACCAATATTTACGGATACGATTCTTATTATTCAACGCCTACAGTACCACTCCAACCTAACTACAATTACAACCTACCACCCACTCAACAACCAACTGTTGTAGTTACGAAATCCTCCAACGTCGATCTGTTAAGTGGTCTTGATTTTAATATAAGTCAAGCTCCACTTGTCCCCCAACAAAATGTTACAGTTAAACCTCAAGAAATAGAGCCGGAAACTAAAACTAGTACGACAACGGTGCGCGCAGTCGCAAATCAAAATTCCAAACCTACGTTGGAGATTAAAAGACCGAACGTGAAGATTTTACAAAGCAAGCCTTTGAATAACAAGGACGTAAAGCACTTGTTCAACAACGAATTGGAAAAGTATGAAAAATTCGTGGAAACTTTGACGAATAAAACGTTGAGCGGTCCGACTACTTTGGATATTAAATGGAAGGAGATACAGGATCAACAGGATTGCGATTTGCAGAAAAAGATTATTTCAGTCGCAAGATGTTATCCCATGAAAAATAGATTTCCGGATATTTTGCCTTATGATTATTCCCGTGTGGAGTTGTGTGATAGCAAAGACGATTATATTAATGCCTCGTTTATTAAGGTAAGTCTTGACGTAAAAATCGATAAGTACTAATTTTAAAGTATTCACTTTTCTTTACTTTTGAATGAAATATCCACAATATAATAATGGGCTCATTTACATAATTTTTTTTATTTTACCATTAGGAAGAGCATATCATTTTGAGGCTCTGTGCCAAAAATTAGACGTCAGCGAGACTCCTAAGTCGTCTAAAAAAAATTGTAAACATCAAACAGCGCTTCTCTCCGAATTTCAGGTGTGACGTCATCGCATATGAAATCTCTCCAGAGAGCGGATACCGCGCCGATCGGTTTTCGGTTAGAGTTAGTAACAGTATTTTGCTTGCTTATATGCTTACTATTATACGTTTTAGCAAACTCTAAACAGTATTGTGTTTGTGAAATAAGAACGTTTAGAAATAATTGAAACTATTCGACACAATGGACCAGAACCAGAGTGAAAAAAGTGAGCGGTTCGAATGTAAAAGTACTACGATTAAAACATCTAACAAAACAATCATTTCTATTAATAAGGATGCAAAAAAAACGGAAGCAATGGCAGAAAAGCATAAAAAGACTCAAAGCATTCACTGATAAGTCAACATACTTTGTTTGTGTATTTTTAGGATTACATATTTTATAAATTACCTTATAAAATACGTTGTGAATCCATATTGAGAGGGTTATTGAAAACCACACGCTTGCATTGATCTAATTTTTTTTAAATACGTAGATAATATTGTTCTTATAGCTTGTGGTGTTATTAATGTTCAAAATTATTCAATAAAATAATGGGTCAGTTCTTCACAAATTAAATTTTATTAAATACTGCTTTTTTCCAAAAAACAGGTAATCTTTTTCAGTAGATCATCAACAAAACTGGCGTATATTATTATGTTTCAGAAGAAATTATTTGATTTGATTCAAAGTCCGGATCAGCTCTAACAAATATCGCTTTTTTTTCCAGTGAGGTGCATGTTCATTTGAATCTGATGTAAACATTTGGAACTAATATTACCTGCTTCATCAAAATAAGTATTTCTTGTTCTTTTCAGCATTGGTGATTTAATTTCCACTACACATTCATCATAAAATAAATAGCATTTGGAGAAGCTCCTTTAATTCGACAGTCTGCAGTTAAAAAAATTTTTTTACCCAGTAACCTATAGCATTATCTCCGTAACTTTGTCCACCAGACCAGGAATAAAATAAAACATCTGGAATCACCCTGTATATCATTTAAGAGAGCATGTATTTATGAAAATATTGACATTTTCATTATTTTGGCCGGAAAATAGCCAAAAACGATGTGTCACATAGTATAAAATTATAATTTAATAAACTCTTCTTGTTGATTAAAAAACTCCATAATCATTAGCAAGTCCACTTCTGGAAAATTTAATGAGGCTTTTTTAAAATTAGGTCCACATATTTTATTTTATTCATACAAAATTTTGCGAGTAATTCAAAATAAATAAATTCTACGCGAGGCACGTTACAGTCAGTAGCGTAATGTTTGTGCACATTAACTTTCATATGCGGTGACGTCACAGTCATAGTCTTCGCCCCGCTATGGCATGCTTTTAATTGGTTGTATTAGGAGAACGACATATTCTATTGACATGAAATTTTTAGATTAATATTTTTATCCTTAGTACTTTGTTTTACGACAGTTAAAAATGATTACTAACTACCATCGAATATTTACACCAAAATGAATTGGACCTTTATCCTTTCAATGATGGTACAATATTATTTCTAAGTGATTGTTTTGCTTAAGCGATATTTTTTAAATGTATGTTTTTTTTTGTTTGTAGGATGTTTCTTCTTATACATCTCCATTTATAGTAACCCAAGTGCCATTGGCTGGTACAATCGGAGATATGTGGACTATGATTAGGGAACAACAAGTTGAATTGATTTTATGCCTTTTAAGTGATAATGAGGTATAGTATATTACGTAACGAGTGCGGAAAGTGACATTTTTCAGTCGAGTGAGATAATCCCACGAGTGTGAACAATCACTTTCGCACAAGTTATGTACACTATTTTTCATACGACCACGCGATATACTTTTACCGAATCAGGCATGTACAATCTTGCGTTTTTATGTAGATGTGAGAGGTTTTACATATGTGTATTTGTATTTGTGATTACTTACCTTTGAAAGTGGTCCAGAAAATTGTGATTTTTATGCGATGAAAAAGAGTGCCTTCATAAAAAAGTTAGAATAAATATTTATTACACAAAATATTACGAACATTTATTTTAACAACTAACAATAATTATTGGAAACAAAACATCAGAAATAAAACTTTTTTTGTTACATAAATATTGCGATTCAGAATGAATTATTTATTTGAATCACTGTAAAAATTATTTCAACATTCATTTTGATAGCTTTTTTATCGTAGGTACACGTACGGATAAGTTTTTTTCCGTACGCGTATGAATAAAGGCCACTTTCCATAGATCTAGACAGTGCGATATAATATGTCACTTTCCTATGTGATTGTAGAAAATAATTATTTTCCTAACAAGTGAGGAAAGTGATACTTTCCCGCACGCGACTGCAGTTGACCCGAACGACGCGAAGCGGAACATTGCTGATAAGGCACTTATCGATGATCCACCATCAGAAGACGATTTTGACTTGTCGAGGGTGGGATCAAGAAATAGTACCAAAAAAATAAATTAAATATATAGCGGGCAAAGGATTATTATGTCAAATAATCAAGCAGCCATTGAGGGATTGGGTTGTGTGATCAATTCCAAAATGGTATGGAAAAACCTATGAGAACTAGGCAGGAGCAGTGTCACTCTATTGTATGTTCCTGGACACACTATATTGGAAGGAAATTAAATAGCAGATAGACTAGCGAAGAAAAAAGTAAGGCATCCTTTTCGGAGCCGGAACCCTTCTGCGATATTAGCTAAAATTTAATATATAGGAAACTCGGAGAAGGGAGGGGGATCTGACCGTTGTGAAAATCTAGATATTAGACAATCAAAAATACCAAATAAATAGATAGAGATAGATACTCCTAAGCCAGGTAAATTAAAGTTAATGCCTAGGCCAGAGTAAGGGTACACCAAGAGTTTAAACAAAATTTCTAACACGACACGCGGGAAAGACACTTTACGCATGAGTTAGGAACATTTTTCAAAATTTAGTTTATTTCAACATACATATACAAAACTTTAACCAAAAACTATTATTATTATAAATATTAATATTAGAAATACAATTTGTTGCATTCTGTAAATTACTTAAAATTGCCGGTCCAGTGGATTTGGTGTTAACTGGTAAGTAGATGACGTCGATGAGGATGGCATCGGTTGCAGGTCACATAAAGATGAAGATTAAGGTGGCGGCATCGGCTTTAAGTCATTTGTAGATGAAAGAATTTTTTCTGATGTATTTTTCTTATATCAAAACCGGGTGGTTTGGTAGTTGTTTTATAACACTACTTTAAAGAATGTACAGGGTTATATCAAAATATCTTCATTATTTAATATTAAAAAAAATTAAAAATGCAACAAAAAGCTAGAAAAGATGTAGATTTTATTTTAGGGACTATTTATTCACCTGTTGTAACAATACTTATAACTTCCGAAGTAAAAAACTATCTAATAAGGTCAAAATTCGCATAATTTTACTTTCCCGCACTAGTGCCTTTTTTTGGGCCGAGATGGGAAACTCATGTTCGAATGGGTCCTAGACAGTGTTGTACTCATCCCCAAGGAAATACCTACCAACCAAACCGATTTCAAACTTGCTGTTACTCCCGCCTCAGAATGACTACCCTACCATACTTCAAGACGAGTGGCGGTCCCTCACATACTCTCCGTTATCTTCTCCCTTCTATCGCTCCTACCTCTCACATGCCATACCGAGTCCTTTTTTCCTCTAATCATGCTGTCCACTACGCCACCCACCTCCATCTGTATCTTTCTCCCCTCAACATTATCTCCACCATGTCGTCCGAATACACCGCCTCCCCTAGTTTCTTCTCCAACTTCTTCAGCAGTTCCTCGTTCTTCCATCATCTGAACATAGCCCCACATCATCCTCCACTTCACACATCTCGAACACTCCAGTATCTCTTTTCCCAATCTTGTGGAGGTGCCCTACTTTCGATCCGTTTGTCTGTTGTACCACATGTTGCCATATTGAGCTCAATATTACGGGAAAATGAACGAAATTTTTAACTAATTCTTAAACACAGCTCACGCAAGAATTATATGACTCATACTGGTAACCCAGAATAAATCGAAGTATAATGGCTTAACGCTTAACGCCCGTCCAGCTAACGCGGGTTATAAGTGAGGGACCGGTATGGTTAGTATACTGGACGCTGGCTCAATGAAGTCAGTTATGTAGAAAACCAAAAAATCCCGCGCTTAACTTAGTCTTGTTCTGGCAGAATTTTGGTCAAGTATAAACGAGCCAGACCAATTCTATTCGAGAGTTTGTTGGCTCACAGTTGCGTCAAGAACAAGAACTTGAATTTCTGTGTTTATCGCCATCGTTATTTGAAAAGTTATGTAGATCAATTTTACAAAATAACAAATTAAAAATTTTATTTAAAAAAATTGGAAACGTCAAAAACTACCAGACCAATGGTTTATTATTGATCTAATATCCAAATATTAATAATAGTATGTTATACACCAATGTTGTGAAGACTATTATTATTGACCGAGCACCAAAATTATTATTAGAGTAGGTAATAAAACAAAATTAAATTTGCAAAAAATAGTCTTTCAGTAGTTTTTTAATCAAATCTGCACTGTGGTAAAAATATTCATTTCGACAATATTGGACAATTTATTATAGGTATTTGTTATTCTGTGAGCAGGAGAATTTAGAAAATAATTGGTGAGTGCCTGATGTGTGATAATAGTATATTATTAAACGAGCAATTTATGATAGCCATTATTCACGCTGGGTGACGTTTGCGTCCCGAGCCGCAGGCGAAGGGTGCAAGTCACCCGAGTGAATATTGGCCATAAATTGCGAGTAGAATACTATACTTTGTCCACGACCCTTGATTTCTTTCTTTAAATAAAAGTCAACTAACCTCCAGTTCATGAAGTTATAATATGTAGACATATTTCTGGCAGCAGTCCTATAGTCGTTAATTTCGCCGCTTCTTTTATTTCAGTTGGTGTAGAAGAACGTTCATTTCCACTATCCGAATTCAATGAATTCATTGTTGTAGTAATATAGCGAGTTGGTATTACTAACGTCAAAATTAAATAATTTGACATATATAGAGATGAGCGATACTGTGTAAAGTATCAATACAACGTACCGTTAAAAATATATTGTTTTGAAATACTTAATATTGGAAAATATCGTTATGAAAAGTATCAATACTAAAAAAATACACAGATTTAATAGTTTATTTCATATTTTACCCCCATCTCTAGTCACCTGTATGTAACGAAATGTTTTGAGTGTTGAATTGTCATGGCGTGAATTATGAACTATAATACACTCCAGTGTATTATGAACCATAATTCACTCTAGTAGATATATGGGTACCATATACCTTTTGTTAGGAAGTAAAATATCGACTTATTATTAGGTGGTCGTGGACAAAGGTATAATTGTTTCTAGTAGAGTGGCTGGGAATACGAAGTGTTATGAAGTTTGCAAGTTCAAGGCAATCTATATTGTTATTGAGGATTTTATGAATAAACAGTACATCCGCAATTTGCCTACCATGCTCTAGTGAAATTATCTCTAAATTAGAACGAATACGTTGCCTATCGGCATCGCGATAAAATTTTCTTTTACAATATGAAATAAACTTGTTCTAGACTGGGTTCCAAATAGTAGAACCAAACTTGTATACTATTTACGTATGCCATATATAATGATCTAACGGTAAGAAGATTTTGAAGTTCGAAACATGTTCTGTATATGAAGCCCAACTGCTGATTAGCTTTTCTAGTTATATTACAAATATGCCGATCGAAAAGTAATTTAGAGTCTAAAAGAATACCAAGATCACTAACAGTATCTACAACGTGTAATAAACTATTAGAAATTTCATATGTATTGTAGTTCAAGTCTGAATTACAACGAGAAAATTGTATATAATTACACTTGGAGACATTTAAAAACAATCCAATCCAAACCACTAATATTGAAATTCAACTTCTCAGTTGGCTAGAAGAAACAATAATTGTCAACTTCACAACTAGTAGGGGAAAAATATATTTTTGTACTTATTCTGGTTGACCATCCTTTCACAGCCGTCGCCGCTTGGACTATATCAAGTTGTCAATTTCAATTTGTATGAAAACCCATTAGGCTAGTTCACATCTGCTAATTCATTTAAAACCTGACCTATACCTTCTCAAATTATAATTTAGGGTGCTTTCGCTTCAAAATGGTATTTTAAAACAATTTTAACTAGAAAATTGGGGCAGGCAAAAATTGTTGAAGTTACGAGGGATGTATTCTAACTGTTTATAACAACAAAGTTCGCGCCTGTCAATAACTATCAAATGTCATGTTAAGTTAAATTAACGCCAAGCTTCAAACCGCTTTGTTTAAAGCTGTACCGAAAGTGAATTTTTAGAGTTGATGAGTCAGTCGAAAAATGGATAAAGCCGAGTTGGTTTCTGTGGTCGGCAATGAAGCACTAAATCAGTTAGTTACTGGAGATCTGAGTTCAAAAGAAAGCGCGTTGTTCCAACTAATATTGACTTTGGATCAACTGATCGGTGATGATGTGATATTTACTGAGGGAATTAAATTTTTCAAAACGCAAAATCGATTCTCAAATATTATTTTACCAGCCAAACATTTCAGTTGTAAAATAATCATACTAGTTTGCATTATCTCTTCTTTTTTGGAAGAAATGAGTACGATACTGTGTTACTGTTATCGGATTAACGACTACCTGCTGTGGATTTTGGTCTTAAATCAATCATGTTGACATAAGTCAAAACGAAATATCTTGGAACAAAGTTTACCAACAAGCGAGTGAAATAACTGTTACCAGAATTGGTTCCAAAGGATGTAAAAATGCATTTCTCTTCGTGGAGAATACGATAGTTTGAAAAACAATGGTGTTTACAAATTATCCACTATTTTATCCTAGCTCTATATGCAAAATATAAAATACAACCGTCGTATAACCAATTAAGTAAAAAAAACGATTTCGTTCGTATTTATGCAAATATCTGACAAACTCTTTCCCAGTTCCATTTTTAGCTTCTAAACTTGTAGTCTAGTAGGGAAGTGAGTTTTCTGCGAAAAATAGTTCTGATGATTTTAAAAATATGGGGTTTGGTTTTTTGGATTCAGAATTAAATTCTGAGTAATGGGAATTTTTTTGCCAAGAAAAATTGTAATTGTTATAAACAAAAAACGTATAGAGAAAATGAGGGTCTCCGTTTTTTGATTATAACTTAAAAAATATTAAAAATAGCGTCTTTTTGAAAAAAGATTCTAAAAGAGGAGAAAATTTCAGAAGGACAAGTCCCGACTCCCGAAACTGTAACTCCATTATTTATAATTTTAAATTGACGTTGAAAATACCGCTCCGCGCGGCCGTTTTGCAGCTGCGACATCACCGCCAAGCCAACAGAGCATCACAAAATAATTTTTTTTTAATATTTGTTATGAATTAAAAAATTTGAATAAATTACAGTTTTATTTAGAGACTTGAAGGAATATAGTCCAGTAGACAAAAAATTTTTTACTTCCTTTTTGTTAAGGTTATTCAATTGTTAATTAACTAATTTTTTGTGGACTGAAAACTGAAACTGAAAATCAGTTCTAAAAGTTTAAATAAAGTACTTGAAAATTTTTTGAATTCTGGGAGGTTTTTTTATTGACTCAATAAACAAAATTCCGTTAAAAAAGTTTAAAAAAGTTTTTTCATTTGTTTATTATTTAAGTTAACAAAAAATGAAAAATCCATATTATGTTATTAAAAAAGAAAAAAATTTTTTTTTTTTATTTCAGCTGGTTTTTTATTTATTTCATTACTAAAAAATTTTTTACGTTATTTGTTTATAAATTTGTTATAAACAAAGACTATTTTAATATTTAAAAAAAATTTTTTTTGCCATTCTGTTGTATTGGTCAAATAATGAATTTTAAAAAATTTTAATTGTTCATAATCTTTTTTTTTATTTATCACTTCTTCGAATTATTAATTAAGAAATCGTTTTTTTTTTCTAAATTCATCATTTGCTATTTTTTTAATAACATAATATGGATTTTTCATTTTTTGTTAACTTGAAAAAATAATAAACAAATGAAAAAACTTTTTTAAACTATTTTAACGGAATTTTGTTTATTGAGTCAATAAAAAAACCTTCCAGAATTCAAAAAATTTTCAAGTACTTCATTTAAACTTTTAGAACTGATTTTCAGTTGTCTAAAGTCCACAAAAAATTAGTTAATTAACAATTGAACAACTTTAACAAAAATGAAGTGAAAAATTTTTTGTCTACTGGACTATATTCCTTCAAGTTTCTCTAAATAAAACTGTAATTTATTCAAATTTTTCAATTCATAACAAATATTTAAAAAAAAATATTTTGTGATGCTCTGTTGGCTTGGCGGTGACGCCGCAGCTGCAGCGGTATTTTCAACGTCAATTTAAAATTATAAATAATGGAGTTACATTTTCGGGAGTCGGGAGTTGTCGTTCTGAAATTTTCTCCTCTTTTAGAATCTTTTTTCAAAAAGACGCTATTTTTAATATTTTTCAAGTTATAACCAAAAAACGGAGACCCTCATTTTCTCTATACGTTTTTTGTTTATAACAATTACAATTTTTCTTGGCAAAAAATTCAAAAATTCCCATTACTCAGAATTTAATTCTGAATCCAAAAAACCAAACCCCATATTTTTAAAATCATCAGAACTATTTTTCGCAGAAAACTTACTTCCCTACTAGACTATTGTAGGTTTTAGAATTTTCACAATGTGATTTTCTCTACAATAAAATGTGTTCACCGAAAATATGATATGGGATAAACTTTTTTAATATAAACTCTGATTTCGGAGATATTTGCAGTTAAACAACTTTTTTCATTTAATTCTAGATCGGTGACGATGTATATTGGCCGAGAGAAAAAGGACAGAGCTTAAACATAATCAACATGGTTATCACCTTACAAAGCGTAATAGTAAAATCTCATTGGGTAGAACGACTGATAAGCATCAATTTACCCGAAAAGCGCGAATCTCGTGTAGTCCTACACTTACAGTTCACTTCCTGGCCAGGCAGGTAAGTCAAACCCGAAAAATAAAATACTTTACGTTTGTTTCTATTAATTTTTTTCTTCCAGTTTATTCCCAACGAGTCCAGATGCATTTATTAGTTTTATATTGGAATCGATAAATTTCTATCAACAACAAAAATGTAATACGCATCCGGTGGTCGTGCATTGTTCGTCTGGAATCGGTAGAAGCGGTTTGGTTTGTTTATTGACCGCAGCCATATTTGACGTTGCCAACAATGCCAACGCCATACCGGATTTAACTGCTTTAGGTATTAAGTTGTCTGATTGTAGGAAGAACATTCTCAGGGATAGGGAGCATTTAAAATTTGGTTACGAATGTTTTTTGGCGTATATTAAGCATGTCTTATCGGAGGGTGAGTGAAATTATATTTTTTAATTTTTTATTAGGTTATTTAGTCTCTCTAGCACCGTACGCTAACTAACGACAAGTAACTTCACTTTGTCGATTCAGCGGCTACCGAAAATATCCAACTGAGCTTCACTTTATCTCGTATTTAGAACCTACTTTTATGATAACAATGTTGGTAAATTTAAAAAAAACAGGTGTCCAATTGGACCGTTTTCCATTTGAACATTTATTAGCAATTATTACATAACACTTTTAACAAGAATTTAAAAACATATGTTTATTTGTTATTAACATTGATGGTAAAATTACTACAATCTTGAACGAATAGGCCACCTTTTCTTTCCTCAGTTAATTTGCAAATATATCATTATGAACAATCGGAGAAAAAATTATATGTTCCACTCGGCAGCAAAGTAGATTGACTGCCCTAGCTGAATTCCAATCTACTACTTTGCTGCCTAGTTAAACAAATAACTATTACCAGTCTATCGATTACCCAAATCAGAAAAAAAAAATCGAAAAACTTTTTTTTTCGAAATTCTTTGATATTCCGCGCTGGGAAGGTACAGGAAAAAAAATACCACCGTGTAAGGCAAGTGTTTTGCAACAATAAAAGTTTCTTGCGTTTTTTTCGTCCGAGCAATGGTTTGGAACAAATTCGGTAAACTAAGTATGTGTTCCGCATCCGCGCGATTCTATTTTCTGAAGCGCGGCGGAGTACATTATAAACTATTGTACAGTTATAATGTAATATATAAATGTAGGTTTCTTTTCGTTCGTCTAGGGGAAAATTGAATAACACTCCCAGAGGTGAACCAAACAGTTTTATTTCCCAAATTATTCTCACCAATTTACAGTTTTAAGTTGATCGTCCTTTTCAGTTTTACGTCATAATAATCGTTCTCCCCGGAAACCAAGCCTAAAGGTCATAAGGTGATTCTCATCAAAAGTCTAAACGCAATGTTCAATAAAAACTTCAAATAAAATATTTAAAGAAAATCGTAACAATAAAACTAATTAAATCATTAAAAACTAAGATATCTACACTCGGCCATCCTATTGTGAATCCGACCCGGATTCACTTTGGTTATCAACCCAAGGTTTCATGAATTCGGCACATGTAGAAGTACGCACTGGTCCCTCGTGATGACCCACTTTAATTACGTCATATCTGTCATTGGGTTTGACCTTTGTAACTTCGTACGGTCCTAAGAATTTCCTATGAATTTTAATTCCTACTCCAAATTGGGTTCTTTTAATAGCTACCAAATCTCCTTTTTTATATAACCTCGATTTTTTTCTTCTTGAATTATAAGTTCTTCTGTTTTCTTCCTGTACTTTTAAAATTTGTTTTTTGCTTTCTGCTCTGAGGTCTTTTCTCTCCTCATCAAACTTTTGTATTGTAGCTTCTTCCAATAATTCCTTGATTAGTATTTCTTCTTTATTCCTCATTTTTACTCCAGTTAAAATTTCAAAAGGTGTAGTCCCTATGCTTCTCTGAATAGTAGAATTCAATGCTCTTTGTACGCGCTCAACATATTTAAACCATTTTTTAGGTTCGTTCAAACTGAGTTTTGTAAGAACTGAAATGCTAGTACGATTCATTCTCTCAATCTGACCATTTCCTCTTGGAACTCCAGTGGTTATCATTAAACTCTGTATACCCTCATCAGTACAATAACTTTTAAATTCTTCAGCAGTAAAAGCAGTTCCTCGATCTGTTATAATTCTAGCTGGGTTTCCAAAAACTTGTTTTTGTTGTTCCAAGCAACTAATAACCTCTTTAGTTGTTGTAGATTTACATGCATATAGCCAGGTAAATTTGGAGAAATCATCAACAATCGCCAATATGTAACGATAATTTTTATTAGTTGACGGCATTGGTCCTAAATGATCGATGTGATATGTGTGCAGTGGTCCTTCCTGCTTAGGTATTGGATGTAACATCCCTTCCTTCTTTCCTTCTTTTCTGTTACCTAATATACAATATACACAATTTTCTAAACATTTTTTAATTTTTTCTTTCAACTTTGGAATATAAAATTCTCTTCTTACTACTCCTTCTGTCTTTGAGAGTGCAAAATGACCAATTTCGTGTGCTCTTTTTATTATATCCATCTGCATTGCTTTTGGAGCTACTACTAACTCTTTTCCATTATTAAATTTATAAAGAATATCATTCTTAAGCACAAAATTTTCATAATCTCCTGTACTCAATATCTTCTTTATCGCCAATATGTATTCGTCCATTTCTTGTGCTCGTCTAAGTCGTTCTATAACACCATCTTCTTCAATCAACGTCTTCGTAATTTCCATAACAACTGGATAACGACTTAAAGAATCCACGTGAGACATTCTGCTTCCTTTGCGATGTTCAATTTCGTATGAATACTCCTCCAATAATAAAGCCCATCTAGCAACTCTGGTGGTCAAATCTTTCTTATTCATTGTCTTCTGGAAAGCTGAACAATCAGTAACGATTTTAAATTGTATTCCAAGTAAGTATATCCTAAACTTTTTCACTGCTTGAATGATGGCTAAAACTTCGAGTTCATAGCTACTGTATTTTTCCTCAGCCAGAGAAGTTTTCTTGCTCATGTAGTAAACTGGATGAAATTTATTATCCTCGCTCGACTTCTGCATCAGACAGGCTCCATAACCATATTTGCTTGCGTCTGTATGCAATTCCGTTTCACCTCCCTGTTTGTAAATGTTTATTACTGGCTTACAAGATAGAAGTTTCTTTAGTCTCTCAAACGCCTCTTTCTGTTCGGTATTAAAAACAAATTTTTGCTCCTTCCTCAAAAGATCACTTAAAGGTTTAGCAATAATGGAATAAGATGAGATGAACTTGCGAAAATATCCTGTTAAACCTAGAAAAGATTGAATTTGTTTTAGAGTTGTTGGTTGTGGAAAATTTCTGATTGCCAAAGTCTTCTCATTTGACGGTTGAACTCTCCCACCCTCGATGATAAATCCTAAAAATTCGATCTGTGTTTTCAGTAACTGACATTTCTTTTTTTTTATGTCTAAGCCATAGTCTTTCGCAACCTGAATAACTTCCCTTAATCTCTCGAGTCCTTCTTCTTCTGTAGAACTTATTATTATTATATCGTCCATATAATAAAGCATGATATTTTTTAGCAACAATTTTCTAAAAACAGTACTCATGAATCTCTGAAAAACTGCTGGACTATTGCATAATCCAAAAGGACATTTCAGAAATTCAAATTGTCCATGGTGTGTAACAAATGCAGTATATTTTATACTTTCCTCTTCTATTCCAACGTGAAAAAATCCATTCCTTAAATCGATGGTACTAAAGTATTTAGCAGCCTGCAATCTGTCCAACACATCTTCGATTAAAGGGAGAGGAAATCTATCTTTCACTATGTTTTTGTTAAGTTTTCTGTAATCACAACATATTCTAGTACTGCCATCTTTCTTTTTAACAAGAACTATTGGACTAGCAAAGTCAGATGAACTACATCTAATAATTCCTTCTTCTAGCCATTCTTCTATTTGTGCCTCAACCACTTCTTTTTCTGGTAAAGCTAACCTTCTTGGACTTTGATATATTGGCTCTTCATTTTTCAATAGGATCCGCATTTTAATATCAGCTTCCATAATCTTCTCTGGATAATATTCTTCTAAAAGTTTAACTGATTCTTTTCGATTTTCCTCATTATTTATATGTGACACATCCACTATATCAATTTCTCTATCATCTTCTTCGTCTACTGTTATCTTCCACAAAAAATTCTGCTTTTCCTTCTCTAAAACAATAATTTCATCATCTCTGAAGATAACATCCACTTGAGCTAAAACATCATTTCCCACAATCGCTTTGAAATTTGACGCTTCAGCAGGTATAACATGCAATTTTAGAAATGACTCCACTCCATTAATGAAGACATTCCTATTGAAAGATCCCATTGTTATTACTTTGTTTGACCCAATACCTCTAAGTGTGATAAATTCTTTATTCATTTTTAAATCTTTGAAGTATGTTTCGTATACATCCTGTCGTATCGCAGTAATATCACTTCCTGTATCTAGAAGGGCTATCAATTGAATATTATCAATATTCAATTTTACACTATTTTTTGGAACCATTTCAACTATCGTCATATTTGAACTTCCACTTCCAGTATTCTTCTCTGGACATTTATTTGATACATGACCATAACCAGAACAAACAAAACACTTAGGTCCTTTCGCTTTATCGGGACATTCATTAGACAAATGGCCTTTACTTCCACAGTTAAAACAACATCGCTGATTACTTTTTTCATACCTTTTCTCGTCTTTGACTTTCTTGGTTTCATTTTTCCATTCCTTCATGTTTTTATCCTCTCGGTTTCTTTCTTGGAAAAATGTAGTTTTCGAAGTTTTAATCTGTTCGTATAGCTTAACTTTTTCTTTGAATTCGCCAAACGTTCTTGCGCCATACAAAATGAGTTTGTTTGATGTATCATCCTGTATACCATCAATTATATATTGAATCAAAACTTCTGACTCTATATTTGCTCTACTTCCGATCTCTCGCATTATTAGTACATATTCTTGCACTGACTCTTCTCTCCGCTTTCTCCTTGTCATCAATAATTTATGTATTTGAGCACTACTTACTTTTACTTCAAACTCCGCAATTAACTTCTTTTTCAAAATCATCCATTTTGTAATTCCTCTTTCTGACTGAATAAATAGCCTAGCAAGTCCTTTCAGGGATTTTTTCGCAAATATCAACTTCTGCAATTCGTTCCAACCTGTCAGCTTAGATATTTCTTCGAAATCTTCAATCCACTTTCGAACTGGATAATTATTATCTCTTCCATCAAAAGTTCTAATACTATCCTCAACGTCTTTGAATGTCAATGAGAATGAACCTTTCATCTTCATACTCTCAGAAGATTCGCTACTCTCGTTACCTCCATTATTTTCATCTTCATCAGAATTCACCTCTTCATCCGATTCTTCTTCTACTTCTTCATCATCTGTTACTTCATTTTGGTCATGTGACTGTAGGTCATTCATGAAGGAACAAATGCGTGCAACTACTTCTTCATCCCTACCAGAATAATCAAGATCAAGTATATTACAAATAGCAATAAGGTCAGGCAACTGCACTTTTTGTTTTACCTCGTTCAATTTTTGTGAGAATTCTGAAGACTTTTTGTCTAAATGGAAACCAGAAAAGCCACGAACGTCTTTCCGCGTTTTCCTACTTTCCCCCTCGTTTCCAAAGGCAACTATATGTAAAGCCTTAACTGCTTTAAGTGAGCTACTGGAAATATTTTTCCCGATTCTTGGAATATCTCCCAAATTAGTCATTGTGAGTAAATATTATTATCAAATATTATAAAATATAAAACAGTATTAAAATAAATGCGTTAATATATAACCAATCAAATAATACTTCAAAAAGAATTCACCTTATGCCTCAAAATTCAAATGAATTTGTCTGACTAACCTAACCGAGTCGCAACAAATTATTCTATTATTCGGTAAGTAAATATAAAAATGAGCTTGAATATTATGACGTTTACAGAATTATAAAGAAATATGAATTTATAACTCAAAATAATTGTTTCCGTAACCAAATCAAAGTAATTAAAACAATTGTCTTCGATTAACAGCTGGTGCAATTTGATCTTCTAACGTCTAGCTCGTCTATTGGAAAAATAAATCGTACCTTGTCAATTAAGTCTTACTTCTTGGACTAATTGTATTTGAAGTCGTCTTACTCCCGTCTTTTCACGTCTCTTGCTGCTTTGCTTGAAGTATTCTCACTTCCGTCTTCTTCAGTTGAAACAAATGTGTCTCTGTAGCCTGAAAAGTTCCACTACTGCGTCTGGTTGTGGTTGAAGTCGTCTCACTTCCGTCTTTTCTCGTCTTTTATTTCACTTGAAGTCTTCTTACTTCACTGCGTCTGGTGGTGATTGAAGTCGTCTTACTTCCGTCTTTTCACGTCACTTATTTTACTTGAAATCTTCCTAGTTCCGTCTTCTTCAAACATAGGCTCAAATAAATTTTCGTTTCCCAAACGTCAGGGAAAAATTTCAACTCGTTCACGCTTAAACTGTAATCTCTTCTGTATCCCGGTTGAGCCCCCAAAATGTAGGTTTCTTTTCGTTCGTCTAGGGGAAAATTGAATAACACTCCCAGAGGTGAACCAAACAGTTTTATTTCCCAAATTATTCTCACCAATTTACAGTTTTAAGTTGATCGTCCTTTTCAGTTTTACGTCATAATAATCGTTCTCCCCGGAAACCAAGCCTAAAGGTCATAAGGTGATTCTCATCAAAAGTCTAAACGCAATGTTCAATAAAAACTTCAAATAAAATATTTAAAGAAAATCGTAACAATAAAACTAATTAAATCATTAAAAACTAAGATATCTACATAAATAAATGTAATAGGGCGTCAGCTTTAAGATGGCATTTTTTTGTCATAGCACATAATCATATATTTCTAATCAAAAATATATTCTATTCAAGTATCTCAATAAAAAATATATTATATAATAAGGAGGCATTAAAACAATTTTTAGAAGGATAGAAACTGTTATTTAGGAGGTCTGTTCCATAGATAAAATTTACTATCTTGTACATTTTGGGAATCTTGAATTTACAAGAAAATATATATATTAAGTACTGTAACTTCAATAAAACTGAAGTAATTTTAATGGGGTTTGCGTAGAAATTTTGGGCAAACTACTAAGATCAAGAATATATAACCAAAAAATTAATTAATTTACATAAATTTTTGGATTCAACGATTTTTTGTATTATAAGCGAAAATAGCAGTTTTTATAGATTCGGGTAGGAATCTTCTTTATTTTTTCCAAATAAAATTTGAAACTCCTGTATTATAAAGATGAATATTCGATGAACAGAGTATATAGTATATAGTGAAAAGGTATAAAAGATGATTAATATATAATTTTAAGATATACCTAACTTTAATTGTGGTTATTACGTGTGCCAAATTTCAAAATAATATACAGGGTAACTCGGAAGTTATGAGGTACGAAAGAAATAGGATACATTTATAAAACACCCTGTATCTCGGTCATATATATTGTCATAATATATATTATTCAAGAAAAAAAATATAGAATTAATTTTTACCATTTAAAATTTTCAATTAATTACCTAAATGATTTGGTTTGTTAAATGTCTGTTTAAGTTTGAAGAAGTTTGAAAAGTAGAATTGTTACAATTGTTTTATATGGTTTATAAAAAAAAATGTGGTGTAAAATACATTGAAATTTTTAAGTATTTCATATTTGATAATTATTTATACGTAAATTGATACTTACATCATTTTAACACAGACAATGTGATAATAATTAATAAAATTTCATTTTAAATTAAAATAGGAAAAATTTCAATGTTTTTGTTTATATTTAAAAAAAATATGAGAGATGTAAAAATTATTCATTTGCCAAAAGTGACAAAAAATTGGTTGGTTACGAAAAAAAAAAAAAATTGTTTTGGTTTTGAAATAAGTCAATTTTGAAAGAAAGTAAAAAAGTCAGAAAGAAAATTTTCTAATTAGAAATAACAGTAGAAATTAAAAGGAAAAAGAAGAGATTTGTGTTTTAACAAATCAATAAAATTTGGAAGAAAAAAAAAAGTAAAAATTGTATAGATGCAGAAGAGATTTGTGTGAACAGATCAATGGAATTTAGAAAAATTTAAGTGGTAATTTGGAAGATATGAGTGAATTTGGTTGGACGATGAAGAAGTTAACATTTTGAACAATTTATTGGATTTAAAAGTTTTTTCTTTCGGACTATAGTAGGAATTGAATTTATATATTGCTAAATTGTCAAAAGTTCATTATATATAGTTAATATATTTCTGTTTTCTTTTGGGTATGAACTTGCTCCTTTAAAAAAAAGGTTATAACAAAATAAATATAAAAAAATAAGTAAAAGTATTTTTTTTATATGTGGTGATTCAAATAATAATTTTTTTTTAATTCACTACATATAAAATAATTTTGGTTTTTGGAAGCACCAAATTGATCCCCATCTACAGTTAAAGTTAGGCCCTTTCCCAATGAAACACCCTGTATAGTTTTTTGCAACCTTTTTCCAATAAAAATATGTAAAAATTGATTAATTACTTTTTATTTATTATTATTTACAACCTTGACCAAAAATTAAAAAAATCTTCTGATTAAATATTTATATTTTTTTCCGAGATTCAGAAAGTAGGTCTTCCGCCGTGGAGCAGAGTCGCGCGGATGCGGAAACATACTTAGTTTACCGAATTTTTTTCGGACAAACCATTGATCGGACAAAAAAAACGCAGGAGACCTTTTTTATTGCAAAACACTTCCCCTACACGGTGGTATTTTATTTTTTTCTACCTTCCTCCCAGCGCGAAATATTGAAGAAATTCGAAAAAATAAAGTTTTTAAATTTTTTTTCTAATTTGGGAAATCGATTGACTAGTAAACTTTTTTTTATTTTAATCTACATACTTTAAATTAAAAAATCAACCGTATTGCTAATTACTTGTATTTTTGGTCTAAAATGACCCATACCGACTGGCCTATAATTTTCGAATGAAAAATCGTCTGCATACTTTTTTCATCCGCTGTGCAAAAAATAAGTTGCACTATGCACTCTTGATTATTATGAACACAAATATTCACACCACGGTCTTATTCACTTGTAAAATTTAGCGGAATTCGTAAATAATTAATTTGAGAACAGGAAATGACAGTTATTGATCAATTTATTACAGATAAATTAAGGAAGAAATTAAACGAACTGGAACCTAAAAAACTAGAAGAGCTCGTTACCGTTAATACAGAAAAACACATAGATCCATTTAGTACTTTGGATCCGTTTTGGGCCAACAAAAAGTAGAAGCTTTAATTTAGTTAATAGAATTAAGCAACTATAATTTCCATTATTCTATTATATAATAATTAAGGCTGTAGGAAAAAAAATCACAAATTGAAAAAAACTGCTGTATGCTTATTTTTATGTATTGTCTGCTTTTTTGAAAAAAACCTTTATAAATAATTAGCGATTTTGAGTGAAAATAATCGATGCAGCAGCTTTTGAATAGCTGGAACACTAAATAACTCATATAGTGTGTGAAAATTAGGAAAATAAAGATATTTTTTCAGTTTGTTTGTAAGAAAAATAATTTTACACTTAATTTTTCATTTGACGGGTTCAATCTTATGGGAAATGACCTAGTGAGATTTTTTTATCATTTTCAACAGTTTTTGGAAGCCATACAGGGAGCTAAACATATGTTTTTAATATTGACGTATTCCAAACAATATTCAATTCTCCTTCGTATAGTGTCTATTATAAGAATGTCCATTTGTTTTACCGATTCATTAATACCAATTGTTAATTTCAACACAGATGTTATTTCCCAGCAAAGATATCTTTAAAGTTTTCATTACAAATAATATTATGGAACTGAATTTTACTACTATTGTCTTAATCTCAATACATATATTATATCATGTAATCTATATTGTATCTCAGTTGTTTTATTTTAATAATTATACAGTGCTGATAAACATAAAGCTATATAGTAGGTATACATATATAATTAAAAAAATTACTCAAAACATTTATTATTTATTATATTGTTCCAATTAATTAAAGAATCTTTATTGTCTTGTGTTTTATTTACAGAAAAATATAATTGAAATATTACAATGCTATTTTGTTTTTTTTTGTTGATAAATAAATTTTTTTTCCTCGTCCAAAAATTTGCTCGAGTTGTGTGTTTGGAAAGGATTCTTTCCCAATTTTGTAAAAGTTTATAATGAGTGCTAATGGGTGAAAAATATAGTTGATTAGATATTTCATTTTGTAATTAGTTGTTCTGTCGTGCTGTAATAGATGTCGCAAGGATCCTTTACAAGATGCATTAGTCCATAGTCATCTGTTTATATTTATAGAGATATTAATTTTTGATGTATAACATCTATAGGCGCGCTTTGGCAGTGAAATCGGCTAGTTTGCTGTCACGGCAAACGGCATGATTTTTAACGATGCGCGGGAAAAAAAGGTGACTAAGGAATCAGAAGATCCTAAAAACTACTAGAGTAGACTTGTTACCGTCAAAGACCGAAATCTGGTGAATGTCGAGATACACCGGTGAATGTCAACATTCTCAACGTTGCTTGACGTATGTCCGAAATATTGTTGAAATTTCATTATTTCTAACTCACACCGGCGATTGTCGACATTCAGGATGCACTCATGGTGTATGTTGAAAAGAATTTTTTTTTTTGAAATAAAAACAAAAAAAATCAATAGGTCTTTATTTATTGAAATAATATGGGAAAAGGACTTAGTTGAACTCAAAACAAACAGTAGAACATAAAAATATAAAAAATAAGAACAATATCTTATTTATTGCAACAACTTAAACTACCGAGGCACTTCGAATTGCACAAAATTTCCTTGCTTTTACAGCTGCATTTAGTCGTGGAACACTTCCTTTTGCAGTTACAACGTGTATAGCCTTGCATTCCACTTTTTGAATTAACCGAAGCTGCTTCTCTTAGCGACATTTCTTTTGTTGAAACTTCGTCCATGGAAAGTAACTATATTCTACAAATTACGAACTGGTTACGGGTGAAAAGTTGATTCAAGGTACCATTTTTGTTAGCTAATCTATAAAAGTCTGAATCCTCTATTCCAACAACAATGGCTAACACATTTCGAGGGTCTGTACGACCACGGTCGACAGCAGGGACTTGAATTCTTACGGTATCACCAATTTGGGCAGGAGGAAACTTTTTTTTGAGGTTCGCAACATTTTTGTTGCTTGAAAAACAATTGTCTTCTCGTTTACTTCCAATTAGGGCATGTAACTTTTCAAAAAACTTATCACGATTCACTGTAGTAGCCATTGAATACAAATTATAATTTCTAATAAGAAAATTAAATTAGTTTAGGGAGCGCTGTCAAACCTTGCGCCAGACTGTCGTAGACAAAGCTAACTGAAACAAGGGGCTGGAACCGTCTAAAAACTTGTCGCTTTGCAGGTGTCCCGAGATTTACCGGACCTCATTTGTGTTTGTTGACATATACCGGTGAAAGTCCGAATGTATAATAGAATTAAGAAATGACTTTCACCAAGGCATTTTACATTTGTGGACATCCACCGGCGAATGTTGACATTCACTACTTTCGGTCTTTCACGGTAACAGACCAATAAATTGGCAATTTTAAAATGGTTTGTGATTTGAACCCAAAAATTATCACCCCAATCCGTTTTTGGACATTTGGGGAAACCACAAACGAAAATATCAAATTAAGGAAGTTCGAACTGAAGAAGATTCCGTATTTTTCTAAATGATAAGCTCAAAATGTTTCAAGTAATAACAGTGTTTTCAACGCTTTTTTAAATACTGTGAAATCACAACTATATGTCTCATATTTTAGTTATCATAACGCCCTCCCCCCAAATTGAACGAAAATAAATGTATTGAAACAATTGTATTATACCTAGTGTTAGGGTAACCGCACACAGTCGATTAAAAAACGACTAAACTGTTCAGTTGAGTTGTAGTTAAGCTGGATTGATATACGATTTCTGAGCAATTAAACCGTTTAGCTGGGAAGACATTGCAAACGTGCGCACACAAACGATATCGGCAGGTAGTCAAAATGGCTAACAAGAAAGTTCTATGTGCTCTTTTATATATCCGGAGGAAAAAACGACTGGAGAAGAGAAATAGGCATATTTGGGTTCATCCCATATATAGTAGTAGATTACGAAAGGGTCAGTTTCATGTATTACATGTAAAACTATTGAACTATCCTGAAAAATTCTTTTCTTTTTACCGGATGAGTGTCACTAGCTTTACTGAGTTGTTAAATTTAGTTTCATCTTTCCTTCGCAAAAAAGATACAAATAAACGTTTATCTATAACACCTGAAGAAAGGCTAAGTGTAACAATAAGGTAAGAGAGAAAACTATTTATTCATATTTTCCATACAAACAGTAAATTATTACAAATTATAAATCTAACAGATCCGACTGAGGAGAAGCGGGAGAAAAATTTGAATAGTACGATTGGGTTGTATCTTCGGTATTTGCAGGTGATGGGGTACTGCAATATTGAGATGGTTGCGAATGCATTGCATATGTAGATTGGGAGTTTCTTGTGAAAAGCTGAATGTTGGAAGGAAACTGGTAGGATGTATCAGGTGCTCGTGAACGCGGCATCGGAGGTGGAGAATGTAAAGGTATGCCAATATTTCCTTGTTGACTAACAAGGTGTGGTACTCTATTCTTCTTTATTTGCCGTAAAAGTTGTAAAATCTGATGTTAATGATACCAGAGGAATGAACCATATATTGGTGGGATAAACGTACGACAATATTTAACATCTTATTTTGTCTCACCGCAAGGATCTGTAACGTTTCAATATGATAAAGTGTAACATTGAAAATAAAAAAATCTTTACCAAAATCTGTTCTCTTTTGAGGCGTCAACTCTCCCCAGTTTGGACATATTTCGGTACATACTTCTTCCCATAATTTCTTCTTAATGTTGATGTCGCTATACTCTTTCAAATTTTTCATATACAACGCTGGTCGAACCTCCACTAAATTAATGAATGCTTCTTCATCCAATGTTTCCTCCTCAGACGCCATTTTTACTGTATAATATATTCCACTGAGGGAGTGTACTGTGTGATACCACTCTCGAACCGAACGACTAAACAATTGACCATCTGCGCACTCTTATAAGCTGCCGTGGAACTACCGCCAGTTGTCGAGAGTTGGACCACAGTATACCTAACTATACTGTGGTTGGACGACATAATAATCAAAAGGGTGCGACCAGGTGCGACGACTGCTTTTGATTTAAAAATTGAGTTGGTCCCCGGTTGTACTGTGTGCGTACTTACATTACAGCTAATACCACTAGAAAGCCGACTATAAATTGTTGTACAATTAAAAATCGACTGTGTGCGGTTACCCTTAATGAAATAAAATATATACAATGTTCATCTATTTAATTGCGGCTAAAAATCTTTGCAATAATAATTATTATTCTATGTTTTACTTTTGCTGGGCGTACCATGACGGCCAACAGTTTAGATTAAAAATTGACAGATTGCAAAGTGATCGCGCCAATTTTAAAATGTTAATTTCTACCATATTTTGTTTTATAATTGAATGAAATAAAAAAAAAACTAATGCTGGGAATATTTGTAATAAAAATAATTCATCCTTTTCGCCGAAATACAAAGGATTTTGGTTCAGCAGAGGGTAGGAATCCTTTAACTACATAAAATCGATTATCTATCAATGAATATTTTATTT
>CAJUYI010000113.1:243410-292856 GCA_910591695.1 Galerucella pusilla
CAAGTCTCTATTCTATTCCAAGTAAACAATTAATTATACAATAATTCGAAATTAAGAAGAAACTGTTTAAAAAACGCAGACCCATCGATTTTTGATCAAGGGGATTATAAGCATCACCTCAAAATATTTAAATGGCATTAGGGGTGGAGTACAGTATAATTTTAATGCCCGTTCATACCTCTCTTTGCAACAGTCTTTAAATTTTAAATTAATACTTTTTAATAAATTACATTTAAAAATTCAAATTATGCAGGTATACTTGGTTAGTTTTTAATAAGAGTTTTGGTAATCGTAGTTATTTTCATTTTTGTCTACATGGGTCGTTAAATTTACGGTGTTCCTCCGCATTATGCTTTGGTTTTCCGTCGACCAACACTTTCCACGATACTGGATTGGGAAAGCAATTAGCATTGAATGGTCTGTAAGATATCACCAATTAAATTTGTCACCCCTTGATTTTTTTAGAGGGGATATATATACCTCAAAAGTAAAATCTAGAAAACAGAACCAGCCTCCTCCTAGAAGATTTGCTTCAGAGAATTGTCGAGGTATGCCATCGAATATATCACTCCGGAAATTCTTCGGAGAAAGTTTCCAACTAAATTTTTATTAATGTATGGACGCAGGTGTTCATCAATTAACAAAAATGTATAACATTTAAAGACTGTTGTAAAGAGCATTGAAATGGCTTTAAAATGATACCTTACTCTACCTATAATATAATATTCCATTTAAATATTTTGAGGTGTTGTTTACACCCGCTAGAGATGAAAAAAGTGTCTCCCTTTAATGAAAAATCGACGGGTCTCTGCCTTTTTTTGAAAACATTGATACGTTCCTGATAATAGTTCTCATTCGTTTTCGTCCGACCACACTGTATTGTTTATAGGTATAGAGAAATATTTTTTGACCGACTCCTGTAAAAGGGTCGTTAATCCATGTTTTTTCTACGAAAGCGCCCTCTCCATGTAAGTAGAACAGAGTACAATATTCGCAGATAGCCTTTAACAACAGTCGTTATTAGCCTCGCAAATCCCCTGCATACTAGGAATTTAACTTGTTTTCCACGAGACTCCCGCTCTCGAGCTGCATTTTGGTCGAATGCCCTATTATTCGTTTGTTGCGCAATCGCTAAACGACGCGCAACCTTCCGCGTTCAGCTTCTAGCAAAAAAAACTTGTAGAAAAACACGCACTGACAAGGTAAAATTTGACATGCGCCAATAAGGTGCAGGAACTGGTGTGTCAGTATACAAAATTAGACAAGTAAAATTGATTGTTTTTCGGCGTTAGAAATGCATCTCGAAGCTGGCATAGTTTTTTGTTGAAATAAACTGTTATTATTAATTAGTACATGTTGTGATATTTGTGATAATGTTAGGATGAAGTAGTTTGCGCGTTTTACCATTCCTGTTGTACCTGATATTTGCTGTGTAGAAATAATAGATGGAGAAAATTTCAAATTTTTGAAGATTTCGTATATATATGTTTTAATAAGGTAAGTTTAACTTTCACTAATAACCTTCTTATAAATGTTCTCATTTAGTACCTACGAGGTGCTATTACTAATACATTGAACGTTTTAACAAAAATGCATTGTATTGCAATCTAATTTAGAAAAAAATATAATTAAATTGTGAAAGTATCACTATTATTTTTAATGACGTTACATACGAATTATGTTTTTCTCAAATAGAAAATTATGTATTAAACAAACAAAATAACAATTTGAAGGGCATAGGCGCATATGCATGCGTTGCTCTAACTATTGATTGACTTCATTGACTATGTAGGTATAAGAGAGCAAATATCCTAATCAACTCCCACTTCAAATCCTGTCACTCTTACCTGCACAGGTACAGTATAGATCTGCGATCCATCCATTATTCACTTGACAGATAATGGAACATGGCCCGTCTTACGTTTTATTTTGTCCTCTTCGATTTATGAATTAAATTTTTAATAAATTGTATTATTTAGCTTGTGCAACGGAAATATTTTTACTGGATACTGTGTATATATTGAAAATAGTTATTGAGTTTCATTAGCGAAAATTAGATTGAATAAAAAATATGAAAAGTGTCAAATAATTAAATTTAAACAGTAGGTACATTTATAATTACGAATTGATAAAAATATTCAAAATCGACTTCAACAAACGCAGTTATCTAAGAAGCAAAATATAATTATTTTATTTAAATTTAATATAAAATATTGTTTATGATATTATTAAGTCGATACCAAATAAATCATAAAAAATACTTTGCTACTACGATCGAGTTTAGGTACATTTAAAATTGCCGAGTGCTGACGAATTGTGCGCATATAGCGACGTGAAGGTAGAATTTTACTTGGACTAGCTTCAAAATTATAAAATAATTGAGTAATATTTATAAAATAATAATAATAATTTCTGAAATACATTAAACTATACAACAAATAAGTAGTAAATTGTTGGTATGAGGTACATTTTGCTTTTTAGTTAAATTTTTAACAATCTTGAGATATGTAGGTACGCCCCTGATGAGATCATAGTTAGGTACAGTAATCTCTAATTACTTGTACTTAATACTTAATAGGTACTTGGTACTGATGTACTAAAATCAGCCTTGGGATATTTTGACTTCGCCCGGCCACCAACCATTCGTCAGACGAATAAATTATGATCCTTGTTTTGGAGTCCCCATAAATCTAACAATACTCTAATCACTACACAGTTTGCAAATATCTCTGAAAGTGGAAAAAATAGAAAAACGCAATTCGGTAGAGGTCGGGGGAACTAGAATTACCATATTTTGGTTGTAGGGTCAATGACCCTTTGAACCTCTTTTCTGTTACCTTTACCTTTAAAGGTCTTTTGAGTAGTATTTACCTGCACAAGAATTCTGTTTTAATACAGGGTCCAATAAAAAGTACAATAGTAGGTACAATAATATTTTATTTCCAAATGCATGCTGATTGACAGTTCTCAAGTGACCTAATAGAAAAAAGTTGATGGGCGTTAGATCTGGTGACCTTGCCGTCCATTTTATTGCAACTATTCTCTCAATCTATTGATCTGGAAACGTATTATTTAAATATTGCCTCACATGAAGAACATAGTGGAGTAGCGCTCCATATTGTAGAAAATGTATCAAATATTCGTTTAGGATCCTACTACCTCCATAATATCTAACTGATTTTCCATTTTTTCGACAATAAGACGATCATAGGTATTTGGAGCAAAAATATTACTATCCTTTTTTAGCGTGCAATATTTAAAATAGCACGGTTTATTTAATTTGAATTGTAATTTTTTTCGTCCCTGTATTAAATTAAAACAAAACAAAACTCTTGTGCAGGTAATCAAATCACTTTAATTTTACCATCGTGAATAATAATCATTATATGCTTGTTGAATAATATACTATTTCTACTTTCATCACTAAAACCGCATCTTAAAGACTGGTTTATAACATTCGCAAAACGTCACATTAAACACTAGTGTTTAAAGTACGAAAACTCGTTTATTTTTTGTTTCTTAAACGTCACATCAAGTGTATCTTCTGTAAATTATATTTAATATTCCGTAATAATTTTGTAGTTCTCTGTCATTTGATTTTACAATGTTTTTTCCTGTGAGCAGCGTAGAAAAAGTAAAGTAAGCACCCAGTGTCAAAAACATCTTTAGTCACTCGTTTCATAAGGAACTGGTGACTAAAAAAACGTTTTTGACACTTGGTACTTAATGTACTATTAATACTTCGAATTTAGAACCTTCTTTTCAAGAAGTCGGTTAAAAATAAAGAGAAACACGATTTATTTAATAAAATAAGTGAATGAGTGTACCAATTTTTATGGAACTGATGCGGAAAGAATACAAGATGACTAATTATGACTAATTACAAGGGTGAAGGCTGTTATAAAAAAAGTTTAATGGGCATTTTGTAATTAATTTGAGGGATACTTGTTACGGAAAGAGAAATCAGGACTATTCAGGTTGAAAAAACGGGAAAACACATTTGTAAAATATAGAAATATTATTTGAATGAAGTTTTAAAAAAAATTATACAAGGATACTTTGAGAACACATTGGTATTATTTTAAAATGAGTTTTCTTACTATCTCGAACGAAAGTACGTCTCAGTGTATTTACTAAGTTATCAGTCAACGCTTCTTGTTAGTTGGTTTTTTTTTTGTTATATTTACATTTGTATACGAATAACCTTCAATATAGTTCCTACCTTCTGACTTTTGACTTAAATATCGCTTTAATTATATTATTCTGTAAAACTATGACATTTAAATCATTAAAAGAAATTATAAAACGTACAGTAAAGTCGGTAGGACTTCGAACTACAACAATAACGGATGTAAGGGATAGTGGAAAAAAATGTATAATACACCACGGTGGAGAAGACATTTATAAGCTTCGCACCTTATTCCGCTCGGGGCAAAGCCTCTCGCAAAATAATTTTGGTGATCGGTCAATAATAAGAGTCTTCACCACCTTGGTGTCTAATATATATCATTTATGACTACATAAAAAAAACTATCACTTATACAAAAATCTCACTTTCCTCTCTTACTTAATAAACATTGTATTATGTATACGTATGATTTCTATCGCCCGCATTTAAAAATTTCATTTAAAAAAACTTCTTTGATTTGACCTGGTTATATTTAACGCTAACGTTTGGACTGAGGAACAGTTAGATGCATTCGAAAGACAATCCGTTCCAAATTGCATTCATATTCGACCAAAGTACCGTTTGGTGGGTTTCATGCATGGTACTTTCTCAAATTTATTTGTTTATTTCGTCTTCAAATCGAACACGAAAACTCTGGTATGCAGAGATTTACACGCAGTGTACAGGACTGGACTGAGGTGGCGGCTCGTGTTTAATTTTATAGGAGAGTCACTGACTAGCCCCCCGAAGGCCTATCCACCATAGGCGGAAATTTTTCGAAAAACCACGATCAATTTCTGCCCAGAAGTCGTTAAAATCTTTAAAAAAAGCAAAATTTGTGGAGTTCCTTTCCAAAGTAACAGAGGCAACACATTTTTTTGTGTTAAACAATACTCTCTTAAAACATAACCATATTTTATTCATTTTTATACATATTAAATATGACAACTACACTACAGTGCTGGGTCGTCGCCCAACACCAAATAATTAAAACAAGCCCTCGAAAGAATCAATCAAATATCAAAGTTATACCAACTCATTACGTCAAAATACAGCTCATTATTTCGCTTAAAATGCTCTTTAAATCAAAATGAGGCGCGTCCTGCCAAACCCTTCATTAATCCGGGCTTTTGACCCAGCACATGTAAACTTCGAGCGTCTTTCTCTCACGCCGCGAATATCGTCAGTGGTCGTCAAATTCCGTCCCCACTTAACTCCTTGAGGTCAACGGTGGGCACCAGTTTACACGGGGGTTTAAGAGGAATGGTTTACCATATATGTATAGTATTTTTTTAAAACTTTTTTAATGGGAGATCATTGACCCAATGACCAACTGAAGGTGCTGCCACTGTAACTACATTCAGCTGAAAAACTAGCTACACATTTTTCCGCATTTAGTTGTATTAAAGCACTTCCTTTGATTTTCTTCCTATTATTATTGGGCTTTTTCAATATTATGTGCGCCAAATCCATAATGATGCTCCTCTTCCCAAGCATGTTTGCAAATACATGATACATAAAATGTAGTAGGTAGAGGCTTGTTCAATTGAAACCCATCTTTGGTCCAGGAAAAATTTATTGACAAGTACAGTTACAAATAACTACCACTACAATTGAGGCACATATCCCACTGTTTCACCAACCGATGTATACCCTGCTTATAGAATTCTTGTGGCTGCTGCTGGAAGACTTCTTTCACAGCGTTTTGTACTTCTGCGTCCGACTGAAAACGGTTACCTTTTAACACCTTTTTTAGTGGCCCAAAGATGTGAAAATCGCAAGGCGATAAATCGGGACTATAGGGTGGATGCTCTAATATCCTCAATTTTTTCGTTGCAGATTTTCTTTCACTGCGTTGGCAACATGAGGCCGAGCATTATCACATTTGGACGGATTGTTAACAACAAACGCCATTTCAAAGTCACAATACTTAAAATCGCTGTCAAATATAAACGAAATAAACAGATCAGTGTGACGTTTGCATACACTACTAATGTTGGAAAACGTCAGTTGAATGATTACAATTGTTTCCAAGGCTAACCTGACTAAAGATGGGTTTCAATTGAACAAGCTGTGTATATTTGATTTTTTAAAATATTTATTCAATTATTCTTTAATGGGAGGTCATTAACCCAATGACCCAATGGAGGAGCCGCCACTGCTGGACTGGCTAGCGCTATACAATATCGAATACTTCTCAAACACTAGAACTGAATGATTAATTGAATTTAATTGAACTAATACAATATTTTTAAAGTTACCAGTTGAAATTTTCTATACTAGTGAAATTTTGACTTATTTTCTCACTATCACCACAGAGTACACCATCTAACAAGAGGCGAAAGAAAGTAGTTTTCGTGATCGCAAATTTGTGTGCACATGCGTGAGATAATTAGTTTATCTGTCAATGTCAATTCGACACTTCCGTTCATTCCCTTCAGGTCACCGTGTATTATTTTAAGATTAGGTTAAAAATGAGCCACTCCTCATTATACACATGAGATGAATAATAGGGTTCTCATGTTGGTAGTTACAAAAATATTCTATAGACCTAAGTGGGAGGGATGTTCATCAACACTACTATTTTTCTTAGTGCAATGTTTCTTTTCTCAGTGTATCAAGTAGTTTATGTGTATTTCCTCTCAATATCGTGTAAGTTCGACTTCAAAGGAACCGATAAAGCTTTCGTCTCTTGTTAGATGGTGTACTTTGTGCTATCACATCACATCATGTGCATGTTTCGTATAAATTCCCACTTCTGATAATCAAGGTAAACATTGAAAAAGCGAAACCATCGTGATTCGAACCCGAAACCCTCACGTAACCTCTGCTCTACGGACAGTTCCTACCCTTCAATGTTCCATACGGTATTTTAAGCCACCTCTACCACGACTGCGTCTTACACTATTTTGTCAAAACCATCGCCATACTGTAAAATTGACATTAGACTTCAAATCAGTAGCGTACGGTTTTAAATTTTGTATGTTAACACAAAATTAGAAGATTAAAAATGTATTTATTTTATGTAAAGTTTAAATAAAACATATTTGGGAATTCTTTGAAGTTTTTCGAGATATTTTCACATACAATAGACATAGGTATATGAGAATACTTGGTATCGTTGAAATATTTACACTTTCAATAAACGATTGGCGATCGTTTGTAACGCCAATGGCATGAAGCAGTCGTTACGAGGCGACATAGATAATTATGACCGGTTTTGATTTCTGCGCAAGACAGTTGGCAAACTTCACGTGGCTTCTTCTTATGTGAAACGGAGTATACTTGATGGATTGACATTATTTCGTCCCTTTGCACAAGCGTTGCGGTCGGCGCTTCGCAAGTCACGACACGATGTACTGAATATGGAGTTTTCACAAGTAACAGTCATTGAGCTTCTTAAAATATCATCTTCCTACATTCATAGGTGAAGTCAAGCCAACATTTTAGTTCTTCACTATCGAAAAAAGAACAATTTTCGTAGATACCCCCTTACGAATTGTGAACCCCAATTTTTGTCACGCTAACATAGACCCCCGTCAACCCCTGAGGATCCACCTGCACTAATTTGGAAATCAATGATATAAATAGTTAAATATTATGAATAATATAGTTATATAATAGAAGCCTTCGTGATGTGTCCATTTAAGGTACAGGTGTGTCATTTAACCTGAAACAGTGGTATATTAAATAACGCTTGTTTGGAATTAAGTGGGAAGGAAGATGGTGATATTATTTCTATTACTTTGTTGTGCTGCGTTTATTTAATATAAAAAGTATAGCTGTGAATCCCGAAACAGCGGATGCTATTGTTGCGTTGCTTCAAGATAAAAGACGTGAGCGATATGCTGCCTAACAATATCATGTATCCAATAGCACTATGCAAATTTTTACTGGTTCCTTTAACTTAAAATCAGTTGCGACAATCAATAATGCCAGTTATCCGCATTGGGACAATTCTGTAACTCGAAAATTGTCCATTTTTCTGATTAGGACATCAAAATAGTATAATTATTATTGACCGAGCGGCATGAGGTGCGAGGCTTATAAATGTCTTCACCACTATAGAATTTTTTCCACTACCAGCCAAAATCAAAACAAAAATTAAAAATAATTGACATTACACTATTTTTTTTATTTCAAGTTAGTCGCATCAACCATGTGGGTTATTAGCGACTCGGTCCGCTTACAGTTTATGAATTAATTGTATTTCGTTCACTAACCAGAGAGTTTACTTTACAGTCATTTTATAATAAAATTTTAAGGTTCTGAGGTAGATTATTGTTTTGACTCTGTAGTTTGCACTTAGGGCAGTCAATAGATCACATTTAGGTGATTTCGTTTTCTCGAGCAGGTGCTGATGGGTTAATCTGGTGTGACCTATTCTTAGTCTTGTTAGTAAAACTTGGTGTCTTGTAGGAATCATTTTCCACTGTGTCACTTCGGTTTTTATTTCACGTAAATTCACTTTGGATTCTCGCCACTGACCAACACCAATACCGATTACCGGTGCCTTAACCTCTATAAACAAGAATATGTGTACCTACATATTTTACGAACTGTCCATAACAGAGTAATAGTTTGCAAACACAATAATTACAAACGTTGTTTGAAAATAATTTTTACCAATGGAAATGTCAATTTGCATCAGACTACTTGATTTCTATTTTATTAGTGGAAAATCGAATTTACATTTAATTTCTTCTTAATTTTTACCATAATTTTTTTTAGTTTTAATATTTTTGTATTAGTGGAAAAAATTGTATATACACCACGGTGATGAAGATATTTATAAACCTCGCACCTTATTTCGGTGCTCGGTCAATAATAATAGTCTTTATCACCTTGGTGTATATTATATTATTATCGAAGCACCATTATTTAGAAAACTATCTAATTGTCTAATTTTGGCCGAGGTGAGTTTTTCCAAACCTAAATTTTATATACCCGTCAAGAATGTTGAATTTTAATCGGATTTGTCAGTGGTGTTACTAAGGGTGCGTTGTATCAAATATTTAAACTCTGGTTAATGATAGACTGATATAATTGTTGGTGATAAATACATCAATATGTTACATTCTAAACCGATTGATATATGAAACCAAATCTGTCATAAGTAGATTTTTATTGGAGAATATTTAAATGCCGGACCTGATTGTATAGAACAATCGCCGGTCTCTATGCATTATTTAAATTTGTTCCTTTTCCATTGTGTTTGAAATGCGCCGTTGCTTCCTTGTTAATTGTGTTGAAAGATTACCTGCATAAATAATATAAACACCTTTTCTTTTTGTGGTACCTACGAATGATTGATATTATCTAATTTAATTTAATTACCATTATATTTAAATAATTAATTATATTTAATTACCATTTTTGTTCGTTTAAAGCGAAAATTTAAAAAGTTGTGAGTAGAAAAGATTTAGTTTAACAACGGTTAGACATTTCATTGAATTTTTTATCTACGATCACTATTCAAAAGTAGGTTCTTACACAGTTTTGAATATTACAATATGTAGATAATATTTGTCAAAGAACGGATAAATAAAAAAATACCAAATTCACCCCTACTCTGAACGCTTGTGATGCAAATTTGTATGAAAACGACTGGCAAGAAAAAATAGTATATTATACACCAAGGGGTTGAAGACTATTATTATTGACCGAGCACCAAGATTATTTCGCGAGGGGCTTTTCCCCGAGCGAAATGAGGAGCGAGGTTTATAAATGTCTTCACCACCATGGTGTATATGCAATTTTTTCCACTACTAGCCAAATGAGAAAAATTAAAAATAATTCACAAACGCACCACGAGAAGCGTTTACCCCGTCGTCTTACTGACAAGTACACTGTCAGTTTTCGATATATTATGAACGTACTCGTTATGTCATCAGTCATTTTTTGGTTGAGCGCGAATTTTAAACTAATGGCATTTTTATTCAAATACTTTTATATTGATAGGTAATTTCAAGCAGCAAATATGTTGAAGACAATCTCCTTGGTATACAAAATTATGTTGCAAAAGTTTTTGTTGAACTACTATTCCTGAATTCTCAAAATATTTGAATTAGTCCATTATTGACCTAGGTCAATTGAAAATATTAGCTTAAAAAGACATTATAATATAAATAATATGGATACTGACAGATACTCCGCCAGAGATATTGGAAAAAGCTGCAAAAGTATCTTTAGATTTGTGGACGGAAATTTCAAGAAAAAAGTATGAATTGGCATACGAAAAATTTATAGAGTGGAGAAGAAATACAAAAATAAAATATTTTTCGGAAAGTGTACTTTTAATATATTTTGAAAAGTTGTCAAAAAAATTAAAGGCGTCTACACTTTGGTCACAGTTTGTGCAGTTGTAGAAAAAGTATAGTGTGCAACATGAGGGGAAAGTACTTTTCTCACTCGTGTGATTGCGGCACTCGCCCCTCGGGCTCGTGCCACTAACTTCCACACTCGTGGGAAAAGTTAAACTTTCGTAACAATATACTATTTTTTGTCACAAACAATTACTATAACGAATTTAAAATTCCCGAAAATTCAAATTCTTTGAATCGTTTGTGAAGGCATTGCTATTGGTTGTGAAATAAAAGAGTAATATTTCGGTACTAATCATTGCTGCTACGGCAACCAGCAAATTTGATGAAAATTTTTCGTCCACATGAGCATGTAGACGTAAAATTAATAAATGGAAATTTCTCGGTACATGACAGCTGTCATCTCCCGCAATACGAATGTATTTTATATAATTCTGTATTCAAATTGTCTTACCGAATCCCCACAACATCTCACACTTATGGATTTCGGCCACCGACAAATTCATTTTAAAGTTTAGTATTGGAAGTCGAAATAATCATTCCCTTTCATTGCACCGACCTTGTAGCCATACAAAAAAATAGGTCTAAATCAAAGTCTTCGGCTCTACTAATGTACAATCGCTAACGTTGGTTCATGATTGGGTGGTTGCGATGTCATAGTTCGCATATTTTCCACGGCTCTTGTTTGCTTCTATTGACTGTACTAGGAAGAATACAAATTAGTGTTTCCATGTATTTTTCTTATATTTTGGGTTCATTCTTATTTATTACACTTTCTGCAATTTTGCTTGTGTCCAATAATATTTTTAACATGACTGAAGAAATATATTACGAATACGATCTCTTCGTACAAGAAACTATCCCTCGTACAGCTCTAAAAAAATACTATATTTGTTCACTTACTCCTTCCAGTTTCGAATAATGTTACAGCTTCATTATCTATACAGATTGCAAAAAGCCCATTCGCGACATACGATTTACATAAATACAACAAGGAAAATACGAGAAAAAATACTTGAAAGAGACAAGAATAATTATTGTTCGTAGTCAGCTGATGCCAAACTGTAATAGTATATTTATAACGAAAGTAACATTTTTTGAAGCGAGAAGAACAGTTTACGTGCCGAGGCGCAGCTAAGGCTGGTAATGTTCATGAGCTTCAAAAATTTTTTTCGACGAGTGAAACACTATACTTTTTCTACAACCCTGCTTATATCATAATAATATATGGTTGAAATAATACCCTTCTTGGTGTGCGTCATCGATTGTTAATTTAATGTCTTTCTAACACATTACGTAGGAAAAAACTGAAAAAAGGCAGGTCTGTGACTAATCCTACTCAAAATATCACAATAATGAACTTTTCGAATTTGGCTGAATACGATCCAGATGATTTTATTTATCAAATCTAAGGTTAGCTACTTGTCAAAATAGCAAATAAAATAAACGACATGCCGAAAACCCGGATATACGTCACAATCGATGACGCACACCAAGAAGGGTATTATTCCAACTTATGTCGACCTTAGATAAAAAATACGTTAATGACGTCATAATTCCGTCTCATCCATTTCATGAATGAGAGAGCAAGTTGGACAATGTATGACGTAATGGCAAAGGATGGCTGAACAAACTCTATTTATTACTTTTCGTCGTCTGAACGGTAAGTGAATCACTTACAGACGTGTTAAACTTAGAAACCAGTAAACACAACCTACCGTCCTGACAACCGATGCTGTAAATAAACAAAAAAGATCACTCGCGCAAAAAAAATTATGGAAATAATAGTAAAAATTTATCCGAACAAATTCAAGTAGATCACCAGCACTGCGAATACCAGCTTTGCATAGAATTTTAATCAAACATAACCTGACGTAAAGAACTAAAGTTCCAAAAAATCTTGAAGCTTGAAGGAACTATGAAAATAAATGTAATAAGAATTGAATGAAAAAAATAAATAAAAATAATAATTTACTAATTAATATTATTTACATTAAATGTTCGAATTGTCCATCTGCTGCAACACACATTTATAATCGTGCTAGAAGATTTCTTGTACATGTGGCTTCAATAATTGCAGGAGTAATTTGTCGAATTGCTTGTCTTATATTTTCTTTTAATTCGTCTACATTTTGCGGTTTTGATTGATAAACAATATCTTTTATCACTCCCCAAAAGAAAGAGTCAAGAGGTGACAAATCAGGAGAACGTGCCGCCCACATAATTTCTGGAGAGTTGTTTGCTATCCAGTGGTTATCGAAACGATTTTGTAGGTAGTCGCTAACGATTCTCGCATTGTGTGGAGGAGCTCCATCTTGTTTCCACCACATTTCTTGACGTTCATTAAGAGGAATATCTTCTAGCAAATCGGGAAGTATGTTTTCTAAAAAATCTAAATATCGAATACCTGTTAGAGTACCGATAAAAAAGTAAGGACCTATAACACGGCCATTAAATAAACCGCACCATACATTTATACCCCTAATATTTTGAAATCTTGTGTCCATCATCCAATGTGGGCTCACGGGAGACCAATAATTTGAATTTTGACGGTCGACTACTATGTGAAATCTAGCATCATCGCTCAGGCGAATATAAATAAGGCATATTGAAATGTTATGTGTTACACAATTACAACACGTCTAATACTGGTCTAATAATTTTATTCAAAACGTCCATAATAATAATTTGTTGATCTGACAGGTCAAATCATGGCAACCTGGATTAAGGGCGATGTCCGAGACATAAATAAAGTTTTTCAAATATTGTGACTTTATTATAAGAGATTTTGTTGTGAATTTTGGCACAAGCATTTGAAAGATAATGATGTATTCCTCTACGAAGCTCAAATTTTGAAAAACAAAAGATGGTGTTTTAAAAATTAAATACCAAAAAATTCACAAAACGGAGTTCGTGGAGGCACGTATAATAGTATAATAGAAACATTTTTGTAATTGAAGTTTTTTCCTCAATGGATACATTTTTTGTGAAAATGTGAAAAAAAAAATGCCAAATCGACCAGAAATCTTCTGACACAATTCGATATGTGTGTTGCAGCAGGTGGACTACAATTCGAATATCTAATGTAAATAATATTAATCAGTTAATTTTTATTACGTTTATAATTGATTAATTTAACAAAAATAAAAAATAAACTGATATTTTCTTGATTATTTACGAACCGAATTCATTTTTGAAAAATTTGTTGAATAGACGATGGAAGACCACATTCAAAATTATAAAAAAATGTACAAGGTTCTATTAAGAAATTTAAAGTTAGGGGGTTGTAACTAAGGGATGAATATTTAGGGGATGTTTTTTCTACGCCATATCAAAGTGTATTAAAAATGGAATAAATCAGTTTCCATCCCATTCGAAAATCTCTATTCGTTTAAGAGATATAGCCTGGATAAATTAGTCTGGGACACCCTGTATGTGTATTGCGCCATAGTATTGCCCGTTGTGGAAAAAGTATTGATTTTTGGAGTCTTAAGCTCGATATTAAATTTTCAGTCGCTGTTTTTCCAATTAGGTATTTCCATTTCATTATTTTTTTATGATACGTTTCAAACGAAATATGACCATTTTAAATTTAAATTCACCATTTGACGTCATTCTCCTTGAATTGCCTGAAATATTTCAAACAGTTTTCTTCTGATGTAATTGTAGGTAAACTGAATTAGTGGTGGATATCATTAGCCAAAAAAGTTACAGGCAAAAAATGACGTTAATGCTAAACTAAGGTTCATATAATAATCTTCTTGGTGTGCGTCATCGTTTACTAATGTCCTTCTAACACATTACGTTGAAAGAAATGGAAAAAAAGGCAGGTCTGTGATTAATCCTGATCAAAATATGACTTTAATGAACCGTTTAAATATAATACAAACGTTAATCCTAATCTTTGACTTAAAAAACTTGATTAGTTGAGGTTTAGATTACTCACAAGCGTGACCTATCAATCGGGAGCAATTATACCGTCAAAATAGGATGCAGACGTACCTCTCGTAGCGGCAATGTGTCTTACGTCTTTTTCTAACTCCACTGCAGTACTTTCAGAAGCTATAACTCCAGAACGGGTTGAGTTTTCGGCTTCGAATTTTTGTGTGCAATATGTTTGAGTCCTTGTTTTTGTTTACCTTGTTGACATTTTTAAAATTTGTTTACATTCTACGTAAAATATTACTGAAAATACCACTTTTTCCAAATTCATGTTGTAATAACTTCGTGGTTAATGAACTTTTTTTTTTTAAATTTTGGTAGCTTACATTTGTGATGATTCTGAATCCAGTGGTATAGTCATAATTGAGAAAAAAATGCCTAATGTACTTTTGTCTTTTTTGGCAAAGAAAAATTAACATAGAGGGCCTTGAAAATAGTAATTAAGCTATGAAAATGTGTGCCAAAATACTGTTTTTGATACTAAATCTAACAAAAAAAATCAAAACAAAATCGGTTAAAAATGCGGATCATGGGTCACACTGTTTATCAACTAGATGAACTTAAAATCAATGCTTCCTTGTAGTGTATTGTGAGAACCGTTTAGGGCTGCTCAGTTTTAATGAACATAAATCATTATTTTAATTATTCATTTAAAAAATATATTTAAAAGCAAGAATGTTTCCACACATTTTTAAATTTCTAATATAATTTTCTTCAGATCTGATTTCCCTTTTATTAACAAATAAAATATCCGACCATACATACCCCCTTTGACTATAGATAGCTCCTTTAGCAAGGTATTGAGTAGACGACACCATATGCTTCTCAACAGGACAGAAAGTTAACGCTGCTTGCTACTCATTATGTAAACAGTTTTTAAGATATTGGAGTGTCAAAACTTCGCGGTACATGCGGTTAATTAAAAGTTAATGTTTATCAAACTTATTCGGAGCAATGAAAACCTTTTAAAACTTGTATACAATGAAGTATACCACATGCAAATACATCACCTGTTAATTTCCATGCTAGTTGGAATTTCCTGCACAAAAACTTTTGCCGCTGGCTACTAAAACGTTTTCCAAAACATGGAATTACCTTTCTCTCCTCTTTCACTCTCTTCCTCTATCTCTATATCCAACCGATTTCCACTCATCAACATGATAATGTTCCCAAATGGTCGCCCGAGGTTATATTTGTTGTTTCAATTTATTCTATGAGGGAAAGTTAATTTTTCGATATATACCTACATTAACTTATTTTTATGATGATCGTTTGTAACTTAAATTACAAAATATTATGAAATTTAATCATTTTATTTAATACTCCATTTGAAAATTTCCAAAAATCGCTTCTTAAAACCATTAAACAAAGCCGGAGAGGAAATATCTGTCAATAATTTGAAAATTTAAATATTTTTTCAATACATTTGCGCCAGTGACAACATTCTCTTCGCTAGATTAGATTGGTTATATGTTATGAAGTTACTGGCCTATTCCTCTACGACCTTTTCAGATCTATTGTATTCCTCTGAACTACTTCCCCCCCCCCCCGATTGATGGAGCCAACCAGCTTTGCAAAGAACCATATATTTGCTTGGTTATTGCACTGGCATCTAGCTTACAGAATCTACAGATTTCTCAGTTTGAAATGCCTATTGAACTTATACAGATAGTCCAGTAAATGAAGGAGGAAAAAAGGCAAAGTTAACATTACTGACGCCCTATTTTCATCTTCCGGTTGGAAGTTGCATTTGGTACCTCATTAAACATGAGACAAAGTTCTGCATGAAAACGCGTGCGAGGGCGGAGAAAATGGCCCCAAAAGACCAGGAAAATAGGTTTTCAGTCAATATCTCCTAACATATGGCAGTTAGAGATTCTCGGTTCAGATACAAATTGAAGTTAATCTTCTACAAAAATGGTCCTGATTATTTTTTTCGCAACATTAATATTTTCTGCAAAAAAATCGGGTTGAAAAACCGGAAATTTTGAGAGTTGTGAAATATGCAAGTTTTGTACAAAACTTTAGCTGGGGGGTGTTGGAAATCCATTATTTTCAATGTTTTCGATTGTGGAAATCAATTGTAGATGGTGCCACCACATTTTACAGATTGGGAAAATCCTCGGTGCCATAAATGAGAAACCCTGTAACCAGACACTTTTGATGGATATTTATGTTTCCGAGTGCCTTGTTTTCCTCTCAGATGAGGCCTCAAGATACAATTATTAGGAAAACGGGCTATAAGATTAATTCTAGCGAGATGGACCTCACCAGTGGACCTGAATCTAGCAACAATCAGCTTTGCACATGTAGCAAAATACTGAATTTCATTAGGCTTTTGGTAAGGAAAACTGAAAATGCCTCAAGAGTGAAGAATATTTACCCATTTACTCATAACACTCAGCAACAATTTCTTGCAGATTTTCCGCAAATTTTTGCAAATTTTTTTGCAACCAGACTTATTGAGGTTTTTGGAATAACGAGTTATAAACGTTCTTCATGTTTCATTTATTATAGAAAAATATTTTTTTTTTATTTATTTATCAACGGGAGAACCCAATATCCCGGGGTATCAAAGGTATGACTTATATACATCGATGGAAAGGTGGCAATTCCCCCGTTACACTAGTTAAGGTGTTAAAATGTTAGAAATAAAGAGCAGGGAGAAAAAAACCACCAAAAAAAGTGCGTTTTTCCTTGAGCCCGCGTTTTCTAATTTTATTGAAAAATGGACAAGCTCGTCAAAAAAAGTAGGTAATTGCACAATCGAAAAGTAGACATTCTTAGCTTTCAAATGATGTATCATAGAGACCAGTCGGATCATGTATTAATTTTTATTTGATGGTTGTTCACAAAATTACCCCGCGCTCCAAAAACAGCGAAAATTTGGGATTCAATAAACAACGATTAAATGAAAATTGAAAAAAATTAGGGTATACAAATTTCAGGGATGACAAAGGACCATATGAGGACCCATAATCAAGAAAATTTTGAGTGAATTAGTGCAATACAAAAAAAATAGGAACAAATTCCTGGCGAGGTCAAAATTGCCCGGGAGCAGAAAGTTTGACCCGTGTTCCGATAGGGTCAAAAGAGTCAAGCGTGACTCAATTCACAGGGTATGATAGCAGCAGAATTCCTCTTTCACATGAACTTTGAATCATGAGAAAATATGCATTTTTCACAAAGTTATTGAATAATTTGTCCCCCCGCTACTATCACTGGATTCTCAAAATATTGGAATTTGTCCATTATTGACCTAAATTAATAATAATAGAAAACATTTTTAACCACTAATAGAGAAATTCAACTTTTCAGTTGGCTAGAAGAAGCAACAATTGTCAACTTCACAGATAGTAGTGGAAAAATAATGTTTAATCAACACTCGAAATTCTCTTTTCTCCATATTTACCTAAACAACAGTTTTCTTTAAATGAGTATTAAAACTAATCTATTTCAAATTTATGTACAATATTGACAGATGACATCAGAAACATGTCGGAAACTAACAATATAATTATAATATAATCACCGCAGCGAAAGTATTGCCAACCTCTGAAAAGTTACTCTTCCGTTCTCGTATATGAGTTACTGAAATTGAAAATTTTTATTGGTTTCAAGAAACGTCAAAAAATAATAACTAGTTTTATCACAAGAGGTGAATATTTAAAACAAAATATATACCTCGAGTGGTATATGGTCAGATTATATATCGAAGAAGTCGAAAACATACAACGAAATGGAAGATTTTCAAAATAATTTCTGTAGCTACATAATAATTTATATTTTTATTAGGAAAAACGTGGAAAAAAATGTGACATTAATCTGACAATATTGAAAATTGGCTGTGGCAGGTAGGCCGGGGTATATTCACTTATGTCAAAAAATATCCAGTATAATTTGCTTCTGATTTGATTTGTTAGAAACGGAAGGAGGTATATGTATCCCAGATATTTCATATATATTAAATAAATACAGAATAAATCTCCTCGAAGAAATTGGGGGAGCTCTTTTTCGAAAACTAGGACAGTATAAATCATAGGCTAAGCTAAATAATAAAAAAAGCCTAGCCTTTCAGTCTATTTTCACCAACGAGAGAAAAAAGAAAGATGAGAGAGCATAACAGTATAAAGAATCATCGACCAAAATGGCTTCTGAATATGGCCGACTTCCGTAAACAAACCAGAGGCGTACTTTAAATTATTCAATTAGGGGAAACAAAAACTCTCATATGCATCTTTTTAAAGTGGAACTTTTTCTTGTTAGAGAATTGATACCAGATTTTGGTACATTCAAAAGTTTTATAACACTATTGTACAACTCAATATCAACTTAAATTTATACTAATACTCATAAATAACCTTTCTAATACTGAAAATCACTATTTTTTTTAACGTGGCTTTTCAATTTGACACATTTCAGTATATTAAGGTTATCTATGTTGGCACAAGAATTGATGACTAATGTGGCTTCTCAATATGGCGACTTCCGTCGAAAGTTGGTTAAATCACTTCCACGCTTAACTCCCCTCCTTTCTCTTTCACCTCTTTGTTTTCAGCAAGTAGTTTTCTGGGGTAGCAGTGCTGGTATGGTAGTAAATATTTGCAACAATGTATAAATGTTTGGATATAGTTTTTAGTCACATTTATCCCAGCATTCCAAAGCTGATTTTGAAGTAGGAGTGGTAAGAGTCGTAGCTGCTTTCCACAATTCAAGTTCTGCTTTGACGATACATAGGTATAGTTTGTTCTGCCATATATGCCATATGCCATTGATTATAGTTTTGAGGTTAAGTGTAAAATAACATTCAAGAAATATAAGACATACGTAAAACAGCAGAATACGTCACCGATTATGACATAACGGCAAAGGATGGTTGAACAAACTATATACTTTTTTCGGTCAGGACTGCCGAATACATAAAAAATGCCTCACCGATTTCGCAACTGGCTGCAAATTTGACATACCAGATATAGTTTGGCAAGTTTATCTGAAGCTACAGGGCATCGGTAAGAGGCGAGGAGACATGGCGCATATCTGTCATAAACGTACAAATGGCGTACGGTAGAGTTTGTTTTACCATCCTTTGCCGTTACGTCATAATCGGTGACGTATTCTCCTGTTTTACGTATGTCTCATATTACTCGATTGTTATTTTACACTTAACCTCAAAATTGTAATCAATGACATATGTTAAGAATTGTTTTCAAAATATGACAACTGAACTGTCAAAAGAAACAGATAAAATTTATGTCGACCTTAGATAAGCAATACTTTAATGACGTCATAATTCCGTCTCATCCATTTCATGAATGAGAGAGCACGCTGGACAATGTATGACGTAACGGCAAAGGATGGTTGAACAAACTCTACCTATTTAACCAAGTATAGTTGAAATAATACCCTTCTTGGTGTGCGTCATCGATTGTTAATCTCCTTCTAACACATTACGTAGGAAGAAATGGAAAAAAGGAAGGTCTGTGATTAATCCTAATCAAAATATCACAATAGTGATGTGTTTAATTGTATTACAAACGTTAACCCTAATCTTTGACTTACAAAAATTTGATTGGTTGATGTTTAGATTACGCGCAAGCGCAACCTATCAATCGGGAGCTCAAGATACTATGAAGGCGTTACTTTCGTAGCGGCAATGTGTCTTACGTATTTTTCTACTGTCACACTGACAGTTCTTGTCAGATGTGTTAATTGTTGTTTACGGTCAATTATTATTCATGAGAAGTGAATATTGATCTTATTGTTATATATATTTAAATAATACAAAAATGTGCAAGTATTTTCAGTTAGAAAAAGAAGCTGGTAATTATTAATTTCATAGCCTTTTCGAATTTGGCTGGATTCGATCCTGATGATTTTATTGATCAAATTTAAGGTTAGCTATATGTCAAAATAGCAAATAAAATAAACGACATGCCGAAAACCCGGATATACGTCACAAACGATGACGCACACCAAGAAGGGTATTATTTCAACCATACAACTGAAAATACAAAGGTCACTGACAATACCAACGCCACTGGATAAATCAATATCAGTCAATTGAGGGAGTGAGAGGGAAGAACACACGCACACGCTTGCTAATAAGAAGTCAGCTGGTCAGGCCTTTCGATAAAAATCACCAATTATGTAAAATTCGGAGGGTGTGGTAATTATGGTTTTCGTACAACGCTGCCAGAGCTTGAAGAAGCCCATAACAAGTTTGGAAAAGTGCTCATATTTTAATATTTATGAATTGGAAAAATAATGTTAATAGAAAAAATCCAAGGAAACAAGCACATTAAAATATAATAAACGTTTAATCATATTGTTAATAATAAAAAGTCCCTTTTCTAATTATTATCACTACATACTTAGCACTTTAGCTTTTTCATAGTTAAACGTGGCAATATCGAATGTTTTCGACTGCTCTCCTTTCACGGCTAAAGATAAACTTGCCAATGTATAGTTCATATCTGAACTATTTTGCGGGGGGCATGAGCCCCCAAAACCCTCCCTCTGGCTACGCCCTGTTTACAGGTGACATTTCCGAAGGAAATTTTTGTAAAGTCCGTTTCAACAAAAGACACCGAGTATTCATGTCAAATTCGTTTATCTCTGGATGTTGTCCTTTGTGTGCATGTTACGTTATAAAGGTTTTAACGCAATTCTGTTCCAAGTTTCATATCAAATTAAACGGAAAAACAGTCTCTCATGAATTTGTGTGCATGGTGATATAATTTGTGATCATATTTGCATGTGAACAATACCAGAAATTTAACAAAGCAACGAAATACGTTTTATACAAAACGAGGTATTGTTTGAGCATATATCAAACGGCGATTCTCAGCAGAGTTGAATAAAATCAATAAATCTCTTTTTACGTAGAAGATTTGAGAAAATTATTTAATATATGACGCGATTGTTGGCTCGGCCAATAAGCCAGACGTGTGCCAATGGAAATGAAGTGTCGGTCTCCTTGCCAATAAGAACGGATAGTGGGGACGTGCCAACCACCCATAGCATAACAGTATAAAGAATCATCGACCAAAGTGGCTTCTGAATATGACCGACTTCCGTTGAAGCGTAAACAAACCATAGGCGTACATTAAATTATTCAATTAGGGGAAACAAAAAACCCATATGCATCTTTTTAAGGTGGTATATATATTAGATAAAAGCAGTCTCCAAACACTATTGTACAACTCAGTATCAACTTAAATTTATACTAATACTCATAAATAACCTTTTTAATACTGAAAATTGATGAATTGATGACTAATGTCACTAATGTGGCTTCTCAATATGGCGACTTCCATCGAAAGTTGGTTAAATCACTACCATGCTTACCTTCCCTCTTTTTTCTTTGATCTTGTTGGTCCCAACACACCAGCACAAACAAGGTGACTGGTCGATGATCAAAATATTTGTTCTAGTTTATTCCAGTTAATTATGGTTTATTCTATGTCCTCACGTGACGTTTATTCTGAAGGTTCTGATTGGGCGCTCGGATATGAACGAATACGGTTCGAACATTAACAAGGATGAATGGACATAGAATAAAACAGGCACCACTTATTTACAAAACCAATCGACGTTTGAGAACATGGAATATACTGTCGGCTAGCGTCAAGGACATGGAATAATTTGGCATAAAAATGTTATTTTCAGAAAAAAGTGGACATAGAATCGTCTGGTTCTGAGGCGGCGAAATAGTGTTTTTAGTATAAATAACAATCCTATCTTTTCAAAACATCAATACTCAGTTGTTTTTAAGCAGAGTGTAGATAAAACGGGACGACCAGTAGAGTTCATATAATAATTTTTTTGGTGTGCGTCATCGATTGTTAATGTCCTTCTAACACATTACGTTGAAAGAAATGGAAAAAAGGCAAGTCTGTGATTAATCCTAATCAAAATATCACAATAATGAACCGTTTAAATGTATTACAAACGTTGACCCTATTCTTTGACTTACAAAAATTTGATTAGGTTTAGATTACACGCAAGCGCGACTTATCAATCGGGAGAAATTACATCATTTAGAATAGGATGCAGACGTATCTTTCGTAGCAGCAATGTGTCTTACGTCTTTTTCTAGTGTCTCACTGACAGTTCTCGTCAGGACTGCACTTTGTTGTTAACGGTCAATTAGTATTTATGAAAAGAAAATATTAATCTTATTGTTATATGTATGTATATTTATTTAAATCATACAAAAATATGCCAATATTCACGGAAAAAACTTTTGAAAGTTCTCAAGTATTTTAGAAAAAGAGTTAATTTCATAGCCTTTTAGAATTTGGCTGAATACGATTCTGAGGATTTTATTTATCAAATTTAAGGTTAGCTATGTCGAAATAGCAAATAAAATAAACGACATACCCAAAACCCGGATATACGTCACAAACGATGACTCACACCAAGAAAGCTATTGAATGTACTTTATAACGTTCGTATTTAGCACCTGATGGAACAGCTAAAATCAATCTAGCCACTGTAGCCGACAGTTTTATTATCAACTAGTAGAATGTTGGATCAGCCCGAATCTGATTGATCGCGTATAATCACGCATTGTTATTGCCTGGAATCGCTGTACGCTCCCAAATTTTACACACATTTATAATTTGGAAACGTTGCACCCCAGGGAAACGAGGCTTGTCAAGTTTATGGAGCTATCAAAGCTGTCCATTTCACCCCTTCTTGTTAAATTTAGCGAATACGCCTTTTTTATTCGAGGGACGCGAGGGGTTCGAAAAACGCACAAAACACACAATTTCTCATTCTATTCGTATTTATAGATTTTGATACAAAAAATCATTTTTTAATTTTTTCAAGCAGAACAATCGAAAAATGGACGTATGTTTGAAATTCCGAATAATAACATACTAGAAGATAGGGAAAGCAAAAGGTACATTGGTGGAAACCGCACTATGCCACTATAGCCTAGTCAAAGTACACATAAAACCTCACAAAAAATACAAAGAAATTGAAAATTCAAAATTGAGTATTTAAAAGGGTTGTGTTTAACATGAGAAAAATTTTACGATGCTAGGCATGCGATTTTCCGGAAAATCGTCGAGTGAAAATTTTTGTTTTTTCACTCTAATTGTTTGAATAATAAATATACAGGAAAACTCCCGAATCAAAATTTGTAGCTGATGCATTTTTGTCTGAAGAATGTCAATGAAGATATAATTTATTTTAAATAATAGACAATTATTTACAATAAATACTTAAATCAGACGTCTTTCAGCCATAGAGATACTACAAAAATATTTAACAAATTACATTAAAAATAGGAGTTGTTATCAAAGCAACAATGAAAATAAAGTTAGGTCAAAAAAATGAAGGTTCACGTGGAAAATCGTATGTATCTTTGTAAAAAATGCAGATACAAAAAAAGTTTCAAATAAAGTTAAAAGCTTAGACCATAATCTTTGAAGTACGCTATGTTATACAATTGAATTTTTTAATTTATTAATGTTAATTAGAGGAATTTGGTGAAAAAACGACTTTTTAGTAGAGGTTTATGTGGAAAATCGATGATAATACATAAAAAGAAGATATTTTTTCAATGTATTTGTAGATACCCCATTTTAGAACACATTTCATATGAACAGTTTTTTTTCTAAATGTTTTTGTTTATCTACTATCATATAATTGAAAACATGAAAATGGATGTTCAAAAATACTACTAGGTAAATTTCGTATATTTTGAAAACTAATGCAGATACAAAAAAAGCTCAAACAAATTTTGTAGATAAATATATTAGCTACAATTTTCGAATTGAACATTTTTCTCTGTTTTCATTATTTAAGCAATTAGACTGAAAAAACAAAAAATAATTTACTCAACGATTTTCCGGAAAATCGCATGCATCATGTTAATCACAACCCTTTTAAATATACAATTTAGAATTTTCAAGTTTTTTGTGTTTTTTGCGGCATTTTACGGATATTTTGTGTACTTTGACTAGGCTACTATGTATGAACCTGATATATTTATATTCGACTCGCAAACGTTGCTCACGAAATTTGTATAAACATTTAAAACGAAAAAAGCGATATTCTTTTAGTCTATTGTTAATAATGTTACGAACTCACTGATTCAGAAGCCGGTCCTGTCGCAAACTATGAATGCGACCTTTCTAGAAAGGTTCTTTCGCAGGTAATATTCAGACTGTTCTCGAAGCGTACCAGGCCATACAATGGTTTATCGCGAATGTTCTCGAATTATAAAGTATACGCACAGGTGGTATATTCAAGAAGGTACTCGAGTTACGAAGAACTATATATACGCGGGTTTTTGAGTGAGTCGGGGTTGTTGTTCAGTATACAGTGAATCGGTAAACAGTTTCAGTATACAGTGAGTGAACAGATAGTGAATATAAATAGTGTTGAAGATAAATTAGGACAATTATTATACCGAGTGTAGATAAATTAGTAGACATTAAATAGTGTTTATATAAATTAAATTTATTATAGTGTGTAAGTGTTTCTTCAATAAATCAGTAGTAATTAGCCATAGTGAGCGTATAATTTTATCCCACGGTAAAAACAGTTTAAATAAATAAGAAAAACATTACAATAACACGAAAGCTTATCTATGGTGTCAAAAGATGGATTGTAGATAATGAAAATGCTAATGCAACGCACTATTTGGCAAACAAATTTGTTTTCATGTATTTAACTAATTCTTTTAATAATCTTACCAAAATGTTGACTAAAACTGTTAGGTAATCTCTCCAAAATCATAACCTTACTTTGGTTTATTTTTTGAGAAGGGGAAGGGGAAGGGGAAGGGGAAGGGGAAGGGGAAGGAAAAATGACCATTCCCTTCCCCTTCTGCATAGCTTTTTCAATCATTCTCTTTTCCCTTCTCGATAAAATAACCTATGATTTGTTTTAACATGTTTTAGGGCCGGTTTTGCAAGAGAGATTTATACTAAGTATAAATAACAGTATAATTATTCTGGGAATAAAGTTATACCAGAATTTATACCTAGTATAAAACTATTTGGTTTTACGATGCTTTTTCTAACACCGGTATAGCAATTCTTGGAGTAACGTGAAAGTAGTTCCCCTGTCAGTCCTGTCATATGTGATGTTTTTCTCCGTTAATCTTAAAACTTAATGAAAAGTGTTGTTATTGGATTTCAGCTGATCTTTTATTATTGATAACTTTTGCTGTCGTAAGAGAGTAAATTTATTGTTTTAAAATGGATTTATATGATCTTCCAATATTTGAATCTTCCGATGAAGAAGATATGGTTCCGCTATGAAGGAAACCAAAAACTATACGTGAAAGATAACTACCTACTCAAATTTTTTCTAAATTATCAGTTTTTTAATAATTCGTTATTGGAGGATCAATTACTTCGATACCTTAGATGACGATGGGTTTGTGGCCAGATTTAGGTTAGAAAGAGCAAATCAGAGAAGAAATATCTACTAGTTAGCTACAACGCATTCGTTTTTTGCTTTTAACAGACATAATTTATAGGTATATTCAATACAAATAAAAATAAAAGTTCATGCCTCCAAATCCAAATGTTAAACTAGTGTAAACAACCTGCGTTTATGTCACTTTTTGAGGTTATTCGTAGAGTAACCGACATATCTGTCTGTTCAGCGACGGTATAGCTTATTCTAGACTTTCCGAGTATCCTATTCAATGGTTAAACTTATACCTGCTTTGTAAAACGCTAGAATACATCTTAAGCCGAGAGTATATACTCTTAGTTTATACCATGCTTATACCACTATTAAGTTTGTTCCAACTAAGCGAAATGATGCGTACATGAACGTCACGATCATGCGCATAACAAAATTTTTGTTCCAACAAGCTCCGACAATTCCACGGACTGATAAAAATGCGTTCCAACAAAAACTGGACACGTTCATGAACGTGTCACATCATCATACATAAATAAAACGTAAACTTATACTGTCTTATTAATAAAAATTTCTTACTCCGCCCTTACTCCTAGATTAGTCAGAGACTAGTTACTCTGAGACTAGCGTAGGTTTAAAGAAGTGATACAATTGCTATTAATAAACTCCGACTAAGGAGGTAATAGTTACTCTTTCCTTATTACTGGGTTTTGACATGACTTAAGGAAGATTCACAGTTGTATGGTAGGAATTGACCAATAAAGTGACGTTATGGTGACATCTGTTCTGTTTTTTATTGTGACATGTGACATGTTCATTCATTTCAAAAATAGTTATCCCATAATTATCTCTCAATTTGTATTTTGTGTTCAAAGTGGTATTTCCGAATTTTCTTCACGTTTTTTATTGTTAATACCTTCTGTTCTGTTGAAAAACTCACTCTTACTCAAATTGAAGGAATCAAAAAAAGGCGTGCTGAGAACAAACTCCAGATTACTATACAACGCAAAGAACATGAAATATTTTTGCAACAAAAAGAAAAGGAAAAAGTAAATAAAAACTGATAAAAAATTTTATTTTTAATTTTATAGCTTTCAATTCCTCTTCTAACAATGTTTTTAAGGGATTAGCCCGAATTTTATAAAATTAAATTTTTCTGATCGGACGAATATTTTCTGCTTCTCCCAATTCTTCCATCTTTCTCAAATCTTCCAAATAGTAATCCCTTTCTTCCATCGCAAAACAATTACTACTCACTGAACCAAAGCAAATACTTAATAAATATACATAATTGATAAAAATTAACTGAATAATAATACGAACTGATAATGCAAAAACGACAAACTAAATTTCGAATTAGAATATGACATTTATAATACCACAATTGACAGTTCAACAAAACTAAGGTTATATTTATTCGAAGGTTATTCCGAGCTTAAACTACCTATTTCCTTGGATTAAAATTATTACCAAAGTTAGTCCCAGACTAACCTCGGAGTAGCCTATTCCTTGTCTAATATGAGTTTATTAATAGCGTATCTGTCAAACTGATGGTTTAAGCATGGAATAAAGTTAGTCTCAGGTTACTCCGTGTTTATTAATAAGACCGATAGGGTTGCAGTGAAGTTCCTGAAATTGGTAACAGTTTGAAAATGAGTCGTAGAATCATTCCAACAATGCATAGAGTATGCTGTTCATGGATTAATTCACGTACAGGTTCTCGAACGTTTGATTCGTACATAAATAAGTTCAGGAACGGTCACGTACTAATCAGAAGGTGGTTGTTGGAACAAACCTATTGTAAAAACCGGCCCTTAGTGGTCATAAATTGACATGAACAGGCTAGGTAAGTAATGAAACGTCATATATCCAAGTCACTAGCAGCCTAGCAGTTTGGCCAAATGGCTGAATATCATTCAGGTCGCCAGTTGAACTACTCTGTTTAGTAAAGAGGCTAGGCTTTTGATTGAACGGCTGATCTAGTTCAGTATTACTGTCGTCTTTATTTTTAAATTAATAACTAAGGGTGTATAAAATAGGCAAAGCCGTAATACTATATTTCGATATTGACGTTGCTGAAACTTGTAAGTGATCAGGGGGTCAATTTTTGACCACTCGCCATGGAGCGAAGCGCATGATATCGTTCGAAAACATGAAAAATACGATTTTTGGATACACGTGGGTTTGCGAATGTGCGATATTAACCTTCGCTACGTAGCGACTGCTTGGCCGTCACCCTGCTGTCATTGTAATTGTACCTACATATTATTCTCTGATACATAAATAGTAAAAATATAGAATAATCGACGAAAATATAGATTAGAAGAAAATAGTTATTTATATATTAAGAGCGAAAAGTGATACATTATTGCTTGAGAGTCGGAGCGCGGTAATTACTCGAAAGCAATAATGTCACGTTTTTGCTCGTAATTCATACAACATTTTTTCTGGAAACACTTGATTGTAACTATTAAAATAGTTATTTATGTATTAAGAGCGAAAAGTGATACATTCTTGCTTGAGAGTAATGGTTAGGGGCCATCCATAAAGTACGTCTCACGAATTTTAGGACTTTTGAATCCCTCTCCCCGTCCTTGTCACAGGTTGTCACATTTTTATAACCCCCCCTCCTGATGTGAAGTCACACATTTTTAAATTTATCCATGTATTTAAAAATAATCGAGAGAAAACAGGTATTTTCATTTTTCACTTATTTTTATTACATAATAATCTAATAAAATCAACTTAAAGTCCAGCATTATTAATAAATATGGATCAAGTTCGTAAATTTTTTGAGTTTTTAATTCATATCCAAACTTTGCGTCTTAGTATTTTAAATTTTTATGTGATGTCACAAAAATATTGAACACTCATGCCCCTTGTCACACGATGTCACACGATGTCACACTTCGGTGATACCCTCCCTCCCCATTAACGTGTGACGTATTTTATGGATGGCCCCTTACCGCGAGACGCGAAAGCAATAATGTCACGTTTTTGCTCCTAATACATAAAGCATTTTTTCTGCAATCACTTAATTGTAACTATTAAAAACAAATATAAAGTAGAATTCATAAAAACTTTTAAAATCTGTCAGTTTAAATATGTCAATTCAAATATGTTTCAAACTTTTATATCTGTTATGGGCAACGAGCGTTTTGCCATTTTTTACGCTCGGCGAGCGTAAAGTACGAGCGTAAAGTAACTCTCCTCAAGAAACGTCAACTTTTCGTTGTCAATGGCAAGCGAAAAAGCCTACTTTTCAATGTGATTGTAGAAAAATTAGATTTTCAGGCAAAACGATGAAATAATTAATGCAGTTATTTGCTATTGAGAATTATTTAGAACGAGCTGAACATAACCAAATAAATAACATCCAATGACGTCCACGGAATCCGTTGAGCGAATTATCGGAAAAGCATTTTTATTAATATGTTTCGTTTATCGAAAGAATTAGCAGGATATTTGGTAAAGCGTGTTACTCCGTTCCTAACGCCCCAATATCTCATAAATAGCTACCCATTTATTTTTGACGTCGATAGGTGTGAAAATACCTATTTGTAAATTTGCCACTTATTAAATTTAAATCTTTTGAAACACATTCAATTAAAACTTTTTTTTGCTTCTCGGAAATTCTTGTGCCTCTGATCTCACCACCTTCTATTACTAACTATAGTTATTAATCTGCAAACAAAAAATGAAAAAGTTCTATTAATTTGATCGTCATTAATGTCAGATGACATTATGATTTTTTATAATTTCATAATTATTCTTCTTTTTAAGGCTAGAATAAATAAACCAGCTCACTGTTGCCACGTCGCGCATTCGCTTCCAAGCGTATACGTTATGGCTGAGTTACGAATGGTGGTCAAAAATTCTTAAACGCATTATCATTCGGAATAGTAGCCTTCGCTATTTAACGTATTCTTAAATTAACGTATGAAGTCCCCCCAGGCTTTTTGTACGAGTCTTCAAAACACAGGTCATTATTTAACAAATACATTTGCATATTCCTTTCACTGTATTCAATAATTACATTGCATTCATTCAACAGCCCAGACACTTGAACTGAATCTTTGCACCATTACTCATGTTATCTACCTACTTCCATTCCAGAAGCTTCGTGTCTTCTATATCAGCAAGCAATTTATCTGGAGAGGGATCTTCAGTAGTTGTGATGGTTGTGTTATTTCCACTCTTAAGTGCTTCCGTCTGAGTCCTTGTACGTTCCCACAGAAGCAGAGTATGTGAGTAGGTGTTTCATCGTGGAGTTCACATTTCCTGCAAATAGGTTCACTAACTTTGCCCATCCTGTGCAGATGCTTCTCCAGGGTACAGTGTCCAGTCACCAGGTCGGTAACTGTCTTCAAATTTCTCATCAAATTATACTTTTTTCCGGTACATTCGGCCATATATAATTTTCAAACCAATCTTCGATAAGTTCTGATGTATCCTGGTGATAATCTAAGCTTAAATATTTAGTATTCCTTGCTGGCAACAATAAAGCGTACAAAGCCAACATAGACTACAGTGAAGGAGCACTCCAAACCAGGTACACAGTAAAGACATACATATGTACACATATGTACCTACACTCAGGTGCAAAAAAACGGGCCCCCTATATTTTTCTCAAAATCGGCTATATTTGTTTATTATTTTGGCTTTTGGTTTACACTTTTTATATTTTACCAACAAAGGACTTCCTCCTGGTATAAAAAGACAAGAATATGTTACTTAAACTAAACTTAATAAACAATGACATAAATAAAGGAAAAATACATGTATACTTAGTAAAATTTATGTTAACAACAGCAAACTTTAGAGGTACAGAAAACAAAATTTAATTTAGTATTTGGTATTTCCTCCTCTAGCCCTAATTATTGCTTGCATACGGCGTGGCATCCCACTAATGAGCTCACGAACTGCATTCTGAGGAATATATTCGCCCATTCTTCTTGAAGAGCTACACAAAGCTCGTTTAGTGTGGTTGGTGCCATAGCACGACTTCTAACACGTCTGCCCAACATGTCCCACACATGTTCTATAGGATTTGCGTCCGGAGAACATGCTGGCCAGTTCATTTTTTCAATGCCAACTTCTGTCAAGTATTCACTGACGAATCTCGCTGAATGAGGTCTAGCGTTGTCCTGCATCAGGATAAAGTTATTGCCAATAAATGGAGCGAATGGAACCACCTGATATGCCAAAACTTCCTCAATATACCGTTGTGCAGTCAGTGAGCCCCCATTGATCAACACTAGTTCCGTAGAGGCTTCACTTGATATGCCTGCCTATACCATTACGGAACCTCCGTTATGACTCAGCCTAGTGCTAAAAGCACATTCAAGGAATCGTTTCCCATTTCGTCTCCATATTCGTTTTCGTCCGAATGGTGAATGTAGCGAGAACCTGGACTCATCGGTAAAGAGTATATTACTCCATTGCATAAGATTCCAATTGCTATGTTCACGAGCAAAGTGCAATCTCGCTACCCGGTGACGTGGAAGTAACTTAGGCCCAGTTGCTGGCCTAAAAGCTTTTAACCCAACCTCATGTAATCTTCGGCGAACTGTCCATTTACTTACATTTTTACCAGGAACCTCCAGAAGTCGATTTCTTGTCTGTACTGAAGTCAAATGACGATCCCTTAGAGAATTTAGTACAATAAATCTGTCATCTTGAGCGGTAGCTACCCGTATTCTACCACTACCAGGCCTTCTTGTGTTTCTTCCAGTATCCCCAAAACGTTGTAACACCCCTTGAATGATAGAACGACTAACATTGAGTAATCGAGCCACATATCTTTGGCTTCGACCATCTTCCACAAGAGCTACTGCTTTAGCACAATCTTCAGCACTTAAAACCATAATCAAGGCTTTAAAATTGTCAACGTTGATATTGACAATATTAACATTAACAAAAAATTGCCTAGCAACCGTCCAACAATTGAAAACACATAAGCTCCTTTCGAATTGCATGAATGAAATATGGAACTTTAGAATTTGAATTTTCCAAAATGTTCTTTTTTTATGTAAAACGAGAAAATACACATGTATTCCTTTGTTGATAAAGAATACAAAATATAATTTAAAAACCAAAATAATAACCAAATTAAGCCGATTTTGAAAAAATAATAGGTGGCCCGTTTTTTCTGCACCTGAGTGTAAGTCTGGTTTACTTTTTTGACGTACAACTTCACACTGACACTTATTGTTCGTTGCTATGGTAACGCAATATTTTGTTTATGCATGGAACTGGTCTAGGCTAACTAGATATGAATACATCCTCTATGTGTTAAGGGAGCTGAAGAGTTACTGAATATCAGTAGGAATAAGCTAAGAACTATTACAGGTTATATAACGGGTCATGCCCCGGTAAAAGATCAACTGAATAAAATGGGGCTGTATATAACGAGGATCTCAGCTGCAGATTTTGTGGCATGGAGACCGATACCGTAACCCATGTCTAATATTAATACAATTCTTGGAAAAAGTGCAGCAATCGTAAATAATTTTACCTACGACCCCCCCTGTAATCAGTCAATAACACACAGTCGGTATCAATGTAATGACGTCTATTAAACACTGTAAAAAAACGCACAGCTGTAAAGTAAATCGCACGGCTTCCCTAGCAACATCTTAGCAACTGTCAATAGACGTCTCCATTTTATTCAAAATTTATTATTTAAAAACATTAGATATGGCCACGTTTAACTATGAAAAGCCCAAAGGGCTATGTCTTTGGCAAGTTTATCTGAAACCGTGAAAGGAATGCACTCGAAAACGTTCGACATTGCCACGTTTAACTATAAAAAAATAGAAGAACTGATTATGTAGTGATAATAATTATAAATGGGTCTTTTTATTATTAACAATATTAAAAATATGATTGAACGTTAATTTCATAATGTGCTTGTTTCCTTGGATTTATTCTATTAACATTATTTTCCAATTTATGAATATTAAACGAGAACACTTTTCCAAATTTGTTATGGGATTCTTAAAGCTCTGACAACGTTGTACGAAAACCATAATGACCACACCCTCCGATTACATAATTGGTGATTTTTATCGACCAGGTTACTTCTTATTGGCAAGCGCGTGCGTGAGATCTTCCCTCTCACTTCGTCAATTGAGTGATATTGATTTATCCAGTGGCGTTATTATTGTCAGTTACCTTTTTATTTTCAGTTTTACTTGGTAAAATAGGTACCGTACGCCATTTGTAAGTTTGACAGATATACGCCATGTTTTTCCTCGCCTCTTACCGACGCCCCGTAGCTACAGATAAACTTGCCAAACTATATATGTATTGATTATAATTGAAAAATGGACTTTCGATTATCAACAATATATTAATAATGATTAAACGTTAGTTATTTAATGTGCTTCTTTCATTGGTAATAGAGTAATAGAGATGGAGTTTACCAAGCACCTCTAATTATGTAACTGTTATTTCTTATGCTTCTTATAAAAAATACAAGTACAAGTAGGTCGTAAGTAAAGTATAGTACGTAACTCGTGTTGTAGAGCATTTTAGGCACTCACGGAATTACGCACTCGCCGCTACGCGGCATCGTGCGTAACTTTTCCATTCGTGCGTAAAATGCTCCTTAGCACACACGTTACGTAATATACTATTTCTGTACCAACATAGATATAATAATAATAGTACTGCGTATTTGTTTTATGATCTATTTATTAATCGATCTCATCTATCTATCTTCTTTTGGTATAAATTGTTATCCTTGATTTTTAGATAAATAGTTATTATTTAAAAGTATATGGTAAATATGAAATATGTGGAAAACAGTTTATTATTTCAATTTTTTTTAAATATACAGGATGTCCAAAAACTTCTTCCAAACGCAAATTACAGAAACTGGATGTTATTACAATTATTGTTGCTAAGATATGGTATTCCACATAAAATTAAGAAGGGAAAACTCATGAAAACCTATAAAAACCCCACCCACCAGCCGAATTTTATTGATTGTTTACATCTGCGACTTACCACTATTATATACTTAAGCTCTTATGAATTACGCGAATTTCAGTAATAATTGTTTGTTCTACTGTTTGACGTTTGTCTTCTGTTTGGGGGGTTGTGTCTCGGTTTTGGGGGGTTCTACCTCCTTCTGCACTTCTACCTCGAGCATCTTTCACATCTTTTTTGTCTCTTTTTGCAATTTTTTAATATTCGACGACTTCCCCTCATCAATATTGCATAAAATATCATTAATTATTGATAAAAACATAAAAATTTGGAACCATGCAAAAGCCGAGATTGTAAATATTTACCAGTTGATACCTTCATCAAGAAATTCCTCCTAGGGGAACTAGGTCTTTTGAAGATGACGCTGTTATGTAAGTTTGTTGAGTATTTAAAAAAAATTCTACCAACAAACTTTAAAATTGCAGTGATAAATTATTTACTATAAACTCGCGTTTTTTAATGCCATCACAAGTATTAATGAGGGTAAATTTTTTTCAATTACAATACAATTACAATTACAATTACAATACAATACAATACAATACAATTACAATACAACGTCGGCTTCAAAGGACCCAGACCAATTCTGCTCTTAACAGATGCACATTTTTCCTCAGGTGATTTACAAAAAAATAGGTAGTAGCATACTATAAGAGTTCCCTATTTTCAACATCACTGGGATAGAGTATATTATACACAAAGGTGGTGAAGACTATTATTATTGACCGAGCACCAAGATAAATAAGGTGCGAGGTTTATAAATGTCTTCAACATCATGGTGTATATACAGTACATATGTCATTATTTTAGAAAATTATAAAAAATGCCGAGACACGTCAACTTTTGAATTGAGTTGTGCGTTATGTAAACATAAATTTAAATGTACAGGGTGATTCACGCAAGTATGCCATAGCCGGTGTTGTTTTTTTTTGATGAAACACCCTGTATATTTGCATATTTTTGAAATCCTCTTAATGAATCGATTCCAACAAACTGAATAATGCATGGTCAATTATGAATTATACAGGGTGAAACTTTAAGATATAAATATTACACTTGAAATATTGGTACTTTTTTAAATTAGCTAAATATGGATTTATCAAAAATCTAAACTAACTAATTATTAGACGTATTTGTATATTAAACAAAACCTGCTACGCCCATGAATTTTATCATAAATACCTAAAAATTGTCTAAAAACGCCAATAATTAGACAAAATCGGTAAATAATGTGGATTGTTTTCTATTCTATCAGTTGTTGATGTGTTGATAGTTTATACTGAAAAAGTAAAATCTTTGTCAAACACTTTTTCCTTGTCGACATATCAATGAAATATTTAACTGAGACTCACGGAATTGAGATTTTAATGATGATCGGGTACGGCGATAACTGCAGAAGTCAAGTTGAAGTGGCAAACTTATTTAATCACAGGTATCCCGAATTGACTAATATTTCACAAAGTACTGTGTCTAAAATTCATGCACAATTCAGAGAACTTGGACATGTCAAACCATTGAAAACAAAACCACACTTCGTTGAAGATGATGTGAAAGTGGATATTTTGTTAAGTGTTGAAGAGAATCCAACTTCAAGTACACGTCAAATTGCCCGTGAAAATAATGTTAGTCATACAACTGTTCTAAGATGTATTGATAAATAAAAACTTCATCCCTACAAATTAACTTTTGTGCAGGAGTTAACAGAAGATCCAGATCGTAGAATGGATTTCTGCGAAATATTGATGAATAAGCTGAACAGAAATGAGATAGCTCTTGGTACCATTCTTTTTTTTTACGAATCAACATTCACATTGAATGGAGAGGTAAACCGACAGAACTGCAGATATTGGTCAGCAGAGAATCCTAATTGCATGCGTGAGACACATACTCAGTACCCTCAAAAGGTGAACGTTTGGGCTGGTATCATAGGCGACCATATTATTGGTCCTATATTTATAGATGGAAATTTTACAGCTGAAAAATATATAATATGCTTAGAAATGAAGTTATTCCTGCGTCGGCAAACTTATATCTCAACGCAATAGATCCTAGCTTACCGAATGAAAATGTTTGGTTCCAGCAAGACGGGCAACACCCCATTATGCTTTAATGGTAAGAACTTATTTAGATCAAATCTTCCCCAATAAATGGATTGGACGAAGAGGTACTATTGAGTGGCCAGCTAGATCGCCAGACCTTACGCCGTTAGATTTTTTTTCTGTGGGGTTATCTCAAGAACAAAGTATATGCAACACAACCAACTAGCATTGTAGACCTCAAATACAGGATAACTACAGAAATACGGAATATTTCACCTCAAACTTTAAACAAAGTTAAGGAGGAGTTCTATAGGAGACTGTCCTAGTACCAACATCTAGGTGGAGAACATTTTGAGCATTTATTTTAATGTATTAAAATCAAATACCTACATCAGGTATTTTATGTATGTGTTTAATAACTGTAAAAATAAAAATTTCACCATGTATAATTCATAATTGACCATACATTATTTAGTTTGTTGGAATCGGTTCATTAAGAGAATTTCAAAAATATGCAAATATGCAGGGTGTTTCATTAAAAAAAACACCGACTATGGCATACTTGCGTGAAGCACTATGTACATTTACATTTTTGTTTATATAACGCATAACGTTTACATAACTCAATTCAAAGGTTGACGTGTCACGGCATTTTTTATAATTTTCTAAAATAATGACATAAAGAATTTTATTCCATAAGTGGTTTCCACACTGTATAATTTTTTCCACTACTGGCCGAATTTAAGACAAAAATTGAAAATAATTCACAAACGCACCACGAGAAGCGTTTACCACGTCGTCTGACTGACAAGTACACTGTCACTTTTCGATATATCCTGAACGTACTCGTTATGTCATCAGTCATTTTTGGTTGAGCGTGAATTTTAAACTAATGGCATTTTTATTCAAATACTTTTATATTGATAGGTAATTTCAAGCAGCAAATATGTTGAAGACAATCTCCTTGGTATACAAAATTATGTTGCAAAAGTTTTTGTTGAACTACTATTCCTGAATTCTCAAAATATTTGAATTAGTCCATTATTGACCTAGGTCAATTGAAAATATTAGCTTAAAAAGACATTATAATATAAATAATATGGATACTGACAGATACTCCGCCAGATATATTGGAAAAAGCTGCAAAAGTATCTTTAGATTTGTGGACGGAAATTTCAAGAAAAAAGTATGAATTGGCATACGAAAAACAATCTCCTGAGGAGTATACAAAATTATGTTGCACAAGTTTTTGTTGAACTCTCAAAATATTTGAATTTGTCCATTATTGACCTAGGTTAATTATGGAAAAAATTATTAACCACTAATAGAGAAATTCAACTTCTCAGTTGGCTAGAAGAAGCATTATAGTAGTGGAAAATAGTTATTTATGTATCAAGAGCGAAAAGTGAGGAATTATTGTTCGAAAGCATGGGTTAACGCGCGACGCGAAGCGGAGCGCGTTAACAATAATTCCACTTTTACTTCGAAATACATATAACATTTTTTCTACAATCACTTGAATATATATTATAACTAATAAAATTGATAAATTTATACTTCTTATTTCAAGTACCTGACAAATACTATATAAAATTTCAAACGTATAATTATTATTGTCAATACTGTCAATGTACTTCTTCTTATTCTACAATTAGACAGGCCTCAGCTAGCAGAGCCATCCGGCCAGTATATGCAACATATTCAGAACGTGGCACAACAATTAAGCACAAAAACACAAAAAAAATTAATACGGTAACATCGCAATCACACTAATTAATTATTAAAAACATTAAGAACTTAACAAATCAGCGATTTATTAGATTTTAAAAGATTTTCAGAAGACAAAAACACTCCCTAGCCAGGTTGCTCTATGATGTCACTGCCACTGCCATTGTCAATACAATTATATGTTTGTAGTATCGGTTGTTATGGGCAACGAGCGTTTTTCAATTTTTTACGCTCGGCGAGCGTATTGTAACGGCAAGCGAAGAAGCCTACTTTTCAATGTGATTGTAAAAAAATATTTTTTCTGCTCATTTGTTGCTCAAAAGGTAATCCTTTGATGGATCTAAAATAAAGTGAATTTCGTGCTGGAAAATGAACTTCCCTCACTATTAATTATTTCCCGTAATACCGACCCTGTGCTAAACTAAGGTTGTCGATTGTCGGTCTGGGGGTAGAGAGAAAGACGGAATGGAACAACAGAGAAAAGTACACGGGTGAGCGGTGGCGGCGGCGGCGGAAAGCCGGCCTCGTTGTCAGGGACATTGAAGGTTGCGGTGGCGATGGCCTACATGCTGATGGGATGCGGGGGTGTTGGCAGTGCTGCAAAGCCGAGTGCAAGTTGTCTGCGCGACGACTCGACGCCGCCGACCGCCCCCCGTTCGCCGCCGACCCGTTTTGGTACTGCCATCTCATGCTGTTGCCGTTGTCGGTCCGCCCGTCTGCCTACGCTCTCTAACTTTCGTTTTCAACAAGGGCCAAGGCTGTTTGGGTCTTCACTACATCGTAAATGTGTGATGGTGACGGAGACGAGCATCGAATCCATGGACCGATAACGACCCACTTCCAAGTTTCTTTGGACGTTGTCGTGGTTTTCGTAATTAATTACGCAAATGAGAGATGGGTCGAAGTAGTATATTTTTGAAAATGAAATTTCAAAGATTTCGTACTGTCACAACCACATCTACTACTGGACTGAATAGTGGCATAAAATGGAACACACAATAATAATAATAATTCAACTACAATAATTTTCAAAAATATTGATGGTTTACCAGAAAGAATTGTGAAAATTTTTAATGAATTCAATATTCCAACTAGCTTTAAATCTAACAATACGTTGAGATCTATACTAACAAAAACTAAACCAAAAAATGAAGAAGAATCTTCAAAAAACTGCATATATTAGATTAGATATCCTGTGAATGGCACAAATTTTATTTAGGTGAAACATTGAAAATCCGAATAAATGAACGCAATTAGTATGTCAAAGATAGGGAGTTCCTTAAGTCAGGTATTTTCAAACATGCTTTGGAAGAGGGGCATCATATTCAATTGGATTCGGCACACATAATTATAAAAGACGATAAATCAAAGGAAGTGCTTTATTACAACTAAATGCGGATAAATGAATAGCTAGTATTTCAGCCGATTGAAGTCAAATTTGGTTAGCAACGTTAGAAAGAGAAATTCCCAATAATCAATTACCTGCGTTATAATATCAGGATAGTATCATAATTTTTTATCCAGCTTTTGTTATGATTTATCATTGGAATTGTTGTTAATCAATGTACACTTAAATAAACAAAATAAATAGTATATTAAATACCTAGGCGGTAAAGTTGTATTTTTGAGGCAGAAAGAAGATATGGAACATTTGGGCCATTTCCTTAGGCCTGAAAAAAGCACTTTACTGCCGTGGTTTACACATAATTTTTCATCCTACATTGTTGGTAATAATTTATTAAAATTTTTTTATTTATTTTTACTTTCGTCAACAAATATATTTCTTCAGGAGCTAAACGGAGAAATTTCTCAATTTCTTCCCGGTTCAAATATTATTGATTTTTTTGGGGATGTGCCCGACTGACTGTTTTTTTTAAAAAGTTATCACTTTTGTATACTTCTCAATATTTACATTATCTTTCACTAGTAATGTAGATTTTAGCATAGAATTTATTGACGATTTGTATTTTTTTGATAATTCGGACAAAAACGTTAAAATAACATTTTTTTCATTTGCTTGGAGGCATACCAGTCCATAAATAGCTTGTATTGGAGGATGTATTTCGCTTTCGATTTTTCCGCTAATAAGTCAAGCGTGACCTGGTTAGCTTCAACTGTTATTTCAGGCAGGTTGAGATAAATTATTTCATCTGATTCAGGCTCCATAACAGACAATTTAACTTTAATCAAACATCAAAATACGACTACTTATGATTGAATTTGACATCTGCATTGACATTGACAACTGCTAACAATTTATTTTCATACTGAAGTTTAATAGTGGTGTTTATTTGTCAATTAGGGCGCCAGCTAGCGTGGAAACGGAAAGGTAAATTTCTCGTCTCCGTAATGCTACTAAAATTCAACTTTCTCATAGTGTAGGATAAAAAACTTTCCCAGTTTCTGTTTGGGTTAGTTTAAATTGAATAAGCAAAAAAGCACAATAGAACAGTCCCTGGAGCATGCATTTGACTGGATCCCATTCCTATTGGTCTATAATATTTTTTAAATGTCATATAATAATAGTATATTGTATAATTAGTGGGAAAAGCATAATATTCCCAAACGACTGTGATAATTACCAGACGAGGAGCGTAGCGACGAGTCTGGTAACACAGGAGTTTGGGAATATGCTTTTCCCACGAATTATACATACTATTTTTTCTTCGATCGTTGATTTACATTTGAAAAATTAATTAAAAAATATTTCACTCAAGATGTAATCAAGTAAGATTAGATAGGTTTCTGTATGTTCATATTGAAATATAGAAGTGGTAACCATGCAAATTACTTTGTTATGACAAAAGTAAAATAAATTTTCTCCGATCGAATATATTGACGAATCACTTAATAATAAAGTGGAGTGGCTAATAAAATATTCAACACCCCTGCCTCGACTTCAAATGAAAATGATCGAAACGAGATAAACCAAACAATTATTAGCCATGCAGCTTCAAGTTATATAAATTCTCGTTGCCAGTACAATTTACAAATTGTACAAACTGTACAATAAATGTAAATATTAACAACAATTAATTTGTGTTCAGGAATATCGTTATAAATTAGATGTTTCTTTTATTTCTTTTATAACAACTTTATCAATATAAAAATTAAAACCATACTTTGTTTCATTTTATTGTAATAATCCATTTGTAATATTACCGCACGTCATTTCTTTTCATTAAATTCTGTTATCTGAAACTATCTTTTCGAATTTAAAAACTTCTCATATAATCTGACATTTTGAGACAAGTAAGTACCTAGGTATTTAAAGATGATAGTGGCATACTAAGTTTTTGTCAATTTTATTTGATTCTCCATATAAATGTATGAGGCGTGGGCAAAGTGCTCACAGTATGAGCAATATTTGGTTTTGAAATTAAGTACCTAAGCTATGAGAAATACGTCACTTTTCATAGCAGCTGTAGAAAAAATATTTTTCCTACGATCACTACCCAAAGTAGGCTTTTGCACACTCAAATCTAACCGCAATGTTGATGTTTTCCGCAAGCTGTCATAATTTGACATTATTGGTGCTCTTAAGCAGAAAGTAACTTTCGCGCACGCCTAGTTTTATTTATAGATAAAAGAGAGCAAGTAATTATTTTAATATAAACTGTATTTTCCGTAATAATTTAATGAGATACAGGGAAATCTAAAAAATATCATCTGACATTAATGTAATAAGTGTTGCCTACGTACATAGGTACACGAAATTACAATCTGGAAACTGCTAAGTACAAATTAATTTTATTTTGGTGTGATCGCAGAAAAAATCTTATGTGTATTTCGAGCAGAAAGTCTTTTGGTAGTCTCGACAGATTACCGCGCTCCGGGCATCTTTCTGTCTCGACTTCCAAAGTACTACTTTCTGCTCTTGATACACAATAGCTATTATTTCACATTTTACTACTGGAACTGGACCTTAAAAAATTTGGCATAAAATATTATTGATTATCTAGTTGTCGTTGTTTTTCGTAGTGTCAGGTAGGTAGGGACCGGAACTTTATAGAAACTTAATTATTGTTGATAACGGCTGCTAGAAAGCTATCAAAAAAATTTACAAAAGAATATATTATATTTTTCAAATTTGGAAAAAAAGTTTAAAATTTGGCGAAGGTGCCTGTTTTAACCTACTTATAACATACAGTGTTTTCAAATGACACTTACAACGTTTGCATGTAGATACCTCTCGTAAAATTGGACAAAATGATTTAAGGATTGAGGGGTCCAGTCTATTCGCATTTCGAAATACGAGGTGTTAAAATTATGAAATTTAAATGTCTTAATATGATAACTTTAAGATGGATGGATAAATTTATTTGACATTTGGCAGGTTGTTTTTAAATGCAAAAGGGCATATTTAAAAAAAAACATGTTTCAATTTTTGATCCAGTGGTGTACATTTGAAAGAATGTGTTACCTTTCATTTTTTACGCCACTGGCATTTGAAGCTATTTTTATTTTATATTGTATTACTGAATGGTTTTCACGTGAAAAACGCATAATCTTCACATATCAATAAATTTGTTGTTTTCAAGATATTTAATGTTTTCATGATGTCCGCAAGATCACTTTTTAATAATTTGAATAAAATAGTATATTATGCAATGAGCACAAAATGATGCCCATTTTGCACGAGGATGAAATTTGCAGCATGAGCCGAAGGCAAGTGCTTCAATTCATACGAGTGCAAAATGGCCATTTTGTTGCGAGATGTATACTATACTTTCTCTATGACAACATATCGTTCACGTTTAATACATGCATACATTGCAAAAACTTTGAGAGAAATAAACAGATATTTCATTACTCCGAATTCCCCGCTAATGGGCTTTCTATCAGAATTGAAATATGAATTGAAGAAATAGGTAAAATTTTTTTATTGCTATTTTTAATAGGTACACAGAAATAGAAGCCTATAAATATGTATTTGTAGAAAACAACTATGAAATTACTCGTTACCTACTAAAACTTTGACAGAAACGATCTGCTGACATTTCATCAATTTGTCGCTGGACGTCATAATTTGACAAGCCGTAGTCGTTGTGATTTTAGAGTGAACTTAAACCTAACACGAAATATTCCATTTCGCATTTGTTGCTTAGCAGCTTGCCTAGCAGCCGATGCAAAAATGAAATTCTGTACAAAATGTGCTTGCTTATGATTGAAGATACTGTTACAAAATTAACATTTATTGAGGTTGTCGTAGAAAAAGAATATTTTTCTTGTATTGATTGTTGAAAATACTTAAACTTGTGATTTTATTAACAAAAGAATTGACGACACTTATAGTGACATATACGCATGCGCATTTGATGATTTACATAAGGGAAACATTATTAAGGCTAGTGCTTGTCCCTATTTGTCCGCGATTACTGCAGTGCACTATCCCGACTTTATTTCATGTTTCATATTTATATGTCACAATGTGTAGGTGATCTGTGTCATCTGTGACTACTACCTTAATATAATGTTATTATAGAGTTTCATGTTTCAATAACTCCAAATTTTAAGTCTGTTTTAAGGTCGAGCACTATTTATTTAAGTTCATCACAATTACTGCAAGGCAGTAAATTCGTGTTTCCAATAATTCTCTATTTACAAAGTTAAATAATATCCCATTCAAAAGTATTAGTTTTTTATTATTATGTCAATAACAGTTTTTGTAAATCAAGTCCCAGTTTAAAGTGATTCTTGTAACTATATACTGTGTTATTTATAAGATGCGACCTAGGGATTCCTTTACAAAACTGTCAAACGCGAGCTAACTTTTTTACCAAATAGCGTTTATAAAAAATAATAACATATTTGGAAAGGTCGTTGCAAAATAAGTTCAAATGCACTTTTAATTTTCTTAACAGCGGGGAATCGAACCACGATACTTCACGTTTAACTTTCAAATTTCCATGCTTCTACCCGTCTGGATATCTCCTACGCGGTTGAAAGTATTCGAAAGTGGTATGAAAATGGAGCTCGACTTTTTTGAACATAACTATCCATTTTTTTATCAAACCAAAGTGTTACATTAACATTTTTACAGACTTCCCGGTTAAACCGCAAGTCAACCATATTGATTTTAGATGTGAACCCATCAAAATTTGGATAAAATGTATTGACAATTAAAAGTTACAGGGATGACCCAAAACTCGAGCATTTTTGAATGTATTTAATGAATTTCCAGGTAGTAAGTAATACTCGCTTAAGTCCTTCATTGTAAGACTAAAAATACACTAAACTTACAACAATTTGTAGAAGTATCAGTAATAACCTCGGCAAATTGATTAAAGTAAATGCGATATCACCAATGTTGGTTAATCCAGAAGATACATCTTCCCCATCGCACATTATGTACGGTGGCATCCCTAATAACGAATTTAATTCACCTAATGTCAATTCTTGCGAAACTTCCACGTCAAACTTACCGGAATTCTCCCATTTGCAAATAGTAATAAATGTACTCCCTATGTCATAACCGCAAAACCAGGCAATTATATAACAACGTATATATATATATATATATATATATATATATATATATATATATATATACAGGGTGGGGCAATCTTCTGACATCGGAGGATTACATCGTTGTGGTGATAGATAGAACTTTATAGTGTTGTGTGAGCTAATACAGTTACTGAGACCACATTTTGAAAATACTCTCGATTCTACAGGGTGTTCCAAAACCACGTAGCAGCACAAACTTACATTTTTTTAAATGGAACGTACTATATTTTGTTCAAGAATCGAAAAGATCTCACCGAGAGCGTTACAAAAATATAGCACTCTAATATATTATAAGGGTGTTTTCCAAAGATATGACCAATTATTAGCAAAAAAGACCTCCTCTTTAACACTCTGTAGAACAATAAATTAAAATAAATCAACAGGTCTTTGTGTTCAAATGTCATACACACATCATTGGCTGTGCTCAGTATTAATTACTTTTTTCATCTGTGGCTTCTTTAATACAGGGTGAAACAAAACGCAAATCAAGCAATATCTCAAATTTTTTAAATGAATCACCCTATAAGTCTTTTTACAATTTGTTAGTACAATTAATAAACTTTCAAACGATGTAGTAAACTTAGGGCATTAAATAATGGAAAATCGTAGATATTTTATGATAATGGTCAAAAACAAGTATTTTACATAAACAAATTAAATGGTATTAAATTTTTACATGCAACATCTTGTGAATTTTAACATTTCTAAGGCATAAATTCTAATTGTAATTTTGGATGCATCTAAAATATCTTTGACTTCTACTCTTACCATTAGAGGAAGGAAAGAAGGAATTATGTTGGAAGAAATATTTTTGTTTACTGTACTGTAAGTAGGCTAATGTCATTATAGTAGGTACTAATAAATATAAAAGCAGTTTGTAGTCTTTACGAAATAATTACTCAAGTCACCACAAACAGTATATCTTAGTTATGTAAAATGCAAGCTTGTAATTCATTTTCCAACTTTTTCTATTTTTGAAAAACTAGCAATTATGAAAACCAACATTATAAGAACACTCACATTTACATAAATGAACATTGACATTCTATAAAAAGTATAGTAGTTTATGCTAAGTGTTCAAAATGGCGATCATTTACTTCCATACAATTCTTTTCAAAAACGTGGATCTTACTCTTTCCAACATAGCTGGAGTTATTGTGGAAAATGCGTTACGTTTGATACACAAGTTGCTTGATGTATCCCCATAAAAAGAAATCCATCGGTGTGAGATCGAGAAGGCCACGAAATTGGTCCACCACGTCCTATCCACCTGTCGGTAAAATTTCTGATATACAGATGCTCCATCTTGTTGGAACCACAAGTTAACTATTGTGTTTGAATCAACTTCCTAAACACAAACGAAGAATACAGCAATATTTCTTTGACATTTATTAGTAGATACTATTTTGATAGTAGCCCATTTGATATAATCAAAAATATGGCTTGATTATGTTTCGCCCATTCTCAAACAAGCCTATAATATAACAATTCTTGAAAGTGAAACATGAATAAATATGAAATTTTTGGTAATTCCAGGTGTAATTCCAGGTATTAGCAAACATTTTATTTCATCGATTAGATATTGTAGATGCATCCAAAATTACGATTAAAATATTTGCCTTAGGAATGTTAAAATTTTCAAGAGGTTGCATGTAAAAATTTAATACCATTTTATTTGTGTACGTAAAATACATGTTTTTGACCATTATCATAAAATATCTACGATTTTCCATTAACTAATGCCCTAAGTTTATTACATCGTTAGAAAGTTTATTAATTGTACTAACAAATTGTAAAAAGACTTATAGGGTGATTCATTTGAAAATTTTGAGATATTGCTTGATTTGCGTTTTGTTTTACCCTGTATTAAAGAAGCCACAGATGAAAAAAGTAATTAATACTGAGCACAGCCAATGATGTGTGTATGACATTTGAACAGAAAGACCTGTTGATTTATTTTAATTTACTGTTCTGCAGAGTGTTAAAGAGGAGGTCTTTTTTGCTAATAATTGGCCATATCTTTGTAAAACACCCTTATAATATATTAGAGTGCTATATTTTTGTAACGCTCTCGGTGAGATCTTTTCGATTCTTAAACAAAATATAGTACGTTCCATTTAAAAAAATGTAAGTTTGTGCTGCTACGTGGTTTTGGAACACCCTGTAGAATCGAAAGTATTTTCAAAATGTGCTCTCAGTAACTGTATTAGCTCACACAAAACTATAAAGTTCTATCTATCACCACAACGATGTAATCCTCCGATGTCAGAAGATTGCCCCACCCTGTATATATATTGTAGTGAATTATAAAAATTATTATTTGAATCACCACATATAAAAAAAATACTTTTACTTATTTTTTTTATATTTATTTTGTTATAACCTTTTTTTAAAGGAGCAAGTTCATACCCAAAAGAAAACAGAAATATATTAACTATATTATATAATGAATTTTTGACAATTTAGCAATATATAAATTCAATTCTTACTATAGTCCGAAAGAAAAAACTTTTAAATCCAATAAATTGTTCAAAATGTTAACTTCTTCATCGTCCAACCAAATACACTCATATCTTCCAAATTACCATTTAAATTTTTCTAAATTCCATTGATCTGTTCACACAAATCTCTTCTGCATCTATACAATTTTTATTTTATTTTTTTTCCAAATTTTATTGATTTGTTAACACAAATCTCTTCTTTTTCCTTTTAATTTCTACTGTTATTTCTAATTAGAAAATTTTCTTTCTGACTTTTTTACTTTCTTTCAAAATTGACTTCTTTCAAAAAACCAAAACAATTTTTTCTTTTTTTTTTCGTAACCAACCAATTTCTTGTCACTTTTGGCAAATGAATAATTTTTACATCTCTCAAATTTTTTTTGAATATAAACAAAAACATTGAAATTTTTCCTATTTTAATTTAAAATGAAATTTTATTAATTATTATCACTATGTCTGTGTTAAAATGATGTAAGTATCAATTTACGTATAAATGATTATCAAATATGAAATACTTAAAAATTTCAATGTATTTTACACCACATTTTTTTTTATAAACTATATAAAACAATTGTAACAATTCTAATTTTCAAACTTCTTCAAACTTAAACAGACATTTAACAAACCAAACCATTTAGGTAATTAATTGAAAATTTTAAATGGTAAAAAACTAATTCTATATTTTTTTTCTTGAATAATATATATATCATGACAATATATATATATATATATATATATATATATATATATATATATATATTGAATAACTGGGACTCGAGGAAAAGGGAAAGTGAGGAGTTTACGCCAGTCCGCTCACCCCGGTGACATTACAGTGGCGCCGAAACGTCGCCGTCTACTTTCGGTAAGCGGCTCAAGGTCGTTTAAAAGGGAGTTGTGGAGTTACTGCAGAAACGAATCTGCTCGTTTTAAACTTCCCACAAAAACTAACTAAGCGCTGCTCGTTTATTGGCCGGAAGGATAATTTGTTATGATTTAATTGACAGGAAGATTTGTTATGGTATTTTAGTGTTAAGTTTGGCTCGTTTATTATATCGGTTATATTAGAAATTCCTCTTATTCATTTTAACAGTAAATATTTCAGACATGAGAAGATACGTTGTAGAGATTTAGGGCCGGCACTAGACATTTTAGCGCTCCGGGCAAAACCTTAATTTTGCGCCCTTTCCCGATTTTTTGTACGTAAATCTCATGCGATCATATCCGAAAGTCAAGAAAACATTGAAAAAAAAACGTTTTATTAAACACTCAATCATCAGATAACAAGATAAGCAATTGCAACGCGTTTTTGAGAAAATTCCCGTGGACCGATTTCAATGAAATTTGGTATAGGTACTTACAATACAATTGTCCGATGACGATTCAATATTATGGGATAGTTATTTATGTACCAAGGGTATAAATAGATGTTTATGCCCTGAGGGCGACGTCTTACGAAGCCGAGGGCCTCTGGCCCGAGGGTTTGTAAGTCGCCCGAGGGTATACACATCTGTTTATGCCTGCGGTACATACAAACTTTTATGTCATCCTAGTTCGTTATTGCAATCCAATCTCAATACAAATCAGTGTTTTAACAAATCCGGTTTGAATTAATAGGTGAATGTTGACAAACGTAAATGTCATAATATCACAATAAATTTTATATGTGTCAAAGTTAGAAGTCAAAATGAACGAAGATTTTGGAATTCCTGAAGAAATTATTGAAAAAACAAAGAAAGCAACTGTAAATCTGTTGCCAAAAAGTCTAAAGAAGCTTACGACATGGTTATTAAATAAGTTGAACAAAAAATTATTTCTCTTTATGCCCGCACGGGCATAAAGTACGACATTAGATAGTTGGTAACTACGCAATAAAAACACAATAATGAACTAGTATGACATAAAATAATTTATTGATACATCAAAATGATAAAAAAATATTCTTTATTTTTTAGTGCATTTTATAAAAGCCTGAAACTTAATTTTTTTATCAGTTTATTTTCATATTCCATGATTAAGGCGCCCCTAGTTCATTGCGCTTTGGGCGGCCGCTTGGGAACACCGCCTTTTTTGCATTTTTGTATTGAACATAATGTGGAAATCTGAGTGAGTAGAACAATAATTGTGCCAATATACAGAAATTATTTAATATTCTTGCGTCTATTTCATATGCGAGCAGTCAGTATGATTCCTTGAAAATTTGAATTATTGTCGGAAACGGCCATATACCACGCTGAACATCCGTAACAGTCACGTTTCAACCCCGGTCAAGTGATGTTCGTCTTCATTAAGGCGTACCGCTGTGTTGACTTTTTTTGAAGTGTTCGGTTATATGCTGATCGTGTGAAATTTGAATCGAAAACCAAACATTAACAGTGATTTCAGTGGAACAGACTTGTGGGGGGCTGAGCCACCGTGTTATAATAATAATGAGTTATTACTTACGGAAGTGCTTATAACTCAGACTTTTCAACAACAAAAATTAAACACAATAGCAATGGATGTAAATGAAAACATGCAAGCTCTAATTCATACAGAGAATCCTACCACAATGAGAAAAGAAACACCTCAGGCCCAAAAGAGACGTCTTCCAGCTCTCACCACGGAAAATATGGACGCTATTACTGTTGATAGTGTCCTAGATCGAAATGTTTTATACATAATATGAAAATCTTATTTTAAGTGAAACGATTATGCCGGAATTCAGAAATGATTTCATATTTTAGCGTCAATTTCATATGCGAGCAGTTCAATTCCTTGAAAATTTTACTTATTGTAGGCAACGGCCATACCACACTGAATATACCGGTTCTCGTCCGATCACCGCAGTCAAGCAGTGTCGGGTGCGG
>CAJUYI010000114.1:1410-13977 GCA_910591695.1 Galerucella pusilla
ATTCCCACTGTTAAACGTAGGTTTTTCCTGGTCATCGCCAAATACTTCTTCGACGCCAGCTTCCCAGGGACGCCCTGGGTGATTCTGGCAATACTGCGTCCACTGATTCCATCCCATTTCTTAAGGAATGGAGCATGGCTAGTTCCGCAATTGTCGAATCGGCAATGCGATTTCCTTTACTCCTGTCGTGCCCTTTAATCCACCTCAAGATAATATTGTTATCTGCCGAGGCGTTAGCACTCTAGTACCAGCCCTGATATAACACGTTGTCTGTTCAAGGCTAATAGGGCTTGTCTACTATCAGTGCAGATTGTTATTGTTATCCCCCCCGTTAAACCTATAGCCTATATGCAAGTCGCGAAGTTTCTGTAATGGAAGTGAATAACAAGGAAAATTGTGAAAAGATTAAATGTATGGAATATAGATTTTTAGACAATTGGCCTTTGAATATTTGAAGTCGCGAAGACCCAACAATAGGTAGGTTCTTAGACACATTTTAGGGTGCCAAAATAAAGGTTTATATAAGATTATAGCTGAATATCAGTCTTTCCGAGATACTTGCCCTCATTTTTCTAACATTATTGGTCTAGAGATTACTCTGTATATGGCAGCAAAGGCAGGTAAAATAAAATATAACATTTCAAATAACTTGAAAGTAATTTTATAGTACCAGTAAAAAATAACACTGTATTTATAATATATAAGTATATTAAAAAAAACCTCAGGATAAAACAGAATTACTTAAAGAATCTTTCAGGCGAAAATAAAATTCTAATTGTCCTTTATCGTCTAAATCCATTATTTGCTTGAAGACACCATCAACATCTGGAGTGTTAACAAAAGTACTAATATACACATTGACAAAAGTCATCATTAAAAATTGACAATCAAATCTATCCATAATACCACCATGACCGGGAAAAAGATTACCGAAGTCCTTAACATGGTTTGCTCTTTTAAATCCGGATGCACAGAATCCTCCAAAAGGAGCAATAATGCTAGCAAAAATTGACATATACAAAGAGTGTTGAATGAATGGAAAATAATTTATATACCACCCTGTATTGCCAATATAATACGGGATCGGTTCAAATAAATAGCTTCTAGTACAGTTGGTCGATGCTACTATACTATCACCAACTTCAATATATTTTATTGGACACACTAGATATTGAAAATGACAGAAAATATGTGAAAGTACCGCTCCCAATACAAACGTACTCAAGCCACCCAGTATAAAACCTTCGAGCGTTTTATTTGGCGATAATGTTATAAGAGGAGTTTTTCCATATAATTTACCGAAAGCGTAAGCGAAAACATCGTTAAGTATTATCAACCAAAGGGGAATTATCAACCATATTAAGCCTTGAAACATATTTTGTAATGTTAAATAACATTGTGAGCTAACCGCTATTAATATGAAGTGAGTCCAGAACAACAAACTAAATTGTTGTCTTATAAGTCTTTTTTTCAACATAGTAAGAAACCAGATAATCCCTAAAAAGTACCAAAGAAAAGACAGGAATCTATGATATCTTGCTAGTACTTGAAAAATATAATACTTGTTAATAAATACTTGTGTGTGCTGGGCTAAAGTTTCGCCAAAAAATAGATAGTTAACAGTAATAATGAAGTACCAATTAACGGTTCTAAATAAGGGAATGTCTGGAATTTTCTTTATTTGGTAAGCTATTTTGATTATTTCTTGGTAGCATTTCACTTGTACAAGAAAACCAGTAAGTATAATTACGGGAACACCACCATAAACAATTAAAGCAAATCCCGCTAGCAATGACAGTCCGGTGATGGTTCTCTTCAGGCCATTCCGCTTCGCTGGTGGAGGGGATGGTACATCAGTTTCTTTATTTGAATCTTCTTGGTTGTCCGAAGTTTCAGTTTCCATGATGGTATCTAAAACCAAAAATAAATAAAAAGATGAATAATACTTAAAAACGGCTCCGTACGGCTGGTGTGAACCCCGAAGTAGGAGTGAGTCAATTGAGGCTAATCCTATGGCAAGTAGCGCTTACTGCGCTTTCTCTGCTGCAGGCAGCCAATGATGCAATTGAACCCAGTTTTGTGTTTAATAAACCATACAAAATACAAATAAAACAGAAAACGGAGTCAGATGCTGCAAATGCAATACGCCTATTATACTGATGGCTCAAAAATAAAAGAGGATCAGGTTCCAGAGCACTTAGCTTAAGGGGATTAAGTGCGCAATGGGAAGCAATACCAGAGCGGTTCAAATCTCAATTGCAACAAAAGAACTAACCAGAAAAGGAATTTCTGGCAAAAACATAACAATATGCACTGATAGTAGACAAGTCCTATTAGTCTTGAAGAGACAACGTGTTATATCGGGGCTAGTACTAGAGTGCCACCAAAATTCAGCTAACGCCTTGGCAGATAACAATATTATCCTGAGGTGGGTTGAAGGGCGCGGAACTAGCCAAACGTTACACTCATGCTCAATCCCTCAAGAGATGGAATGGAATCAAAGGTAGCAGTCTTGCCAGGATCACCCTGGACGACTCTGGGAAGCTGGTGCCGAAAAAATATTTGGGATGACCAGAGAAAACCCACGTTTAACAGTAGCATTTCTGACTGGCAACTGTCAACTAAGGAAACACCTCCATACTAAGGGGTTAGTGGTCACACCTCTATGCAGGATTTGTGAAGAGGAAGATGAAACTGTCAAGCATGTCTTATGCGAGTGCCCGGAGTCATCGTCAATAGGAGTGTGTGTGTCCGGGAACTATGTATTAATTATTATTAAACATGAATCAATTGTTCTTTTTTCATAATAGTTTCTAGTATTTTTTCCGTAGTTTCCAATAACTGTTTCATATTCTTCATCTTCTCTACTGGTACATTCACCCTTTATGTATAATCTCCCTTCGTATGTTTCTATTATTCCTGTCATTCGGTCCCAGAATTTTTGCTATTTAAAAGCTTTATCATCTTAGTTTGGTTACGATTATTGTTCTATTCTGGCTTTTTTCCGTTTTCATATCTATTGTTAGCATCCTCTCTGACAAAGCTTTTCAGCTTTGTATCTGTGCTTCTAATTCATGATGTATCGAAAATCCAATTCCTGCAACTGTACTTCTTCCTTGTGGTACTCCCTTGTATATCAATTGGTACAATTTATCTTGCTAGCCTTGGTGTTTTTTGTCCTTTTCTCTTTGTTTCTGTTATTCGAACTATCGAACATTTCTTCAAATTCTTCATCCAGCTCTATTTCTTCCCTCCATGTCACTAGTTTTCATATCAAAGTGTTTTTATTTTACAACGAGGTTAAAAAATAGGGAGGGAAGTTAAGCGAGGGAGTGATTTAACCAACTTTCGACGGAAGTCGCCATATTAGGAAGCCACATTAGTGACATTAGTCATCAATTCTTGTGTCGATATAGATAATCTTAATATACTGAAATGTGTCAAATTGAAGAGCCACGTTAAAGAAATAGTGATTTTCAGTATTAGAAAGGTGATTTCAATTTTCTAACAACAAAAAGTACCACCTTTAAAAGATGCACAATACCTATATGAAAGTTTTTTGTTTCTCCTAATTGAATACATTAATGTACGCCTCTGGTTTGTTCGCGGAAGTCGGCCACATTCAGAAGCCACTTTGGTCGATGATTCTTTATACTGCTATGTTCTCTCCTCTTCTTTTTTCACCTCGTTGTTATTTTATCATCCGTCTTACCACTACGACTATTATGTTCATCCCTTTTTTTATTATTGTTTCTCATATGTTTGTCACCGTTGTGGTTATTGTCTCCGTCATTATCTTTTTCTCTAGCAAATATTGAGTCACATTATTGTTGATGTTGGTACGGAACCCTTCGTGCACGAGCCCAACTCGCATTTGGCCGCCGGTTATTCTATATGCTTTCTTACGCAGTTTCCTGTCGATTCAGCTTTACTTGAACTCATCATGTTGGTTTCCCCCATCTCCCCAATTACTCTTTTTTTTCTTTAAAATTTCATATACACTCTATTTTTAGGGTTCCCTACCCAGAGGGTGAAAAAGGGGCCCCATTACTAGGACTTCGCTGAGGCTTGAGCCGTTACAGTTAGACAGTTGAAATTTTCACAGACGATGTATTTCTGTTGTCGCCATAACAACAAATACTAGAACATAATGAAAAAGATATTTGCTCCTTTCGATATTGATGAGGCATCATAATATAGCTGGCTTGTTTTTTTTTTAATTTGTTATATACTAAGCAGAGCTATGAATATGAATCACAAAAGTGAAATCAATCAATTAAATAAATTATATGTTTCACTCGTATGTATGTTCGTTTTTATAGATAATGGTACGGAATCCTTGGAGCGCGAGTCACACTCGCACTTGGCTGGTTATTATTTTAAAGGAAATTAGATTACTTACATTGCGTAACACGTTCACTTTTTTTTTTCTATTATCAAAATCCGCTCCTGTCCTCCCTGTGGTCTCGATGTACTGATTATCTTACCGATAGTATTTTTATTTTTCTTATCGGTTTTGTTAATGGATTAATCTGTCGTTTTTATATATGTTTTATTCTCATAAATTTAATACTGGTAACTGGATATTTGAATTAGTAATTCAGGTTTCCTTACTGTTTTTTTACTGTTATTTAACGTCGGTCTATTTCTGCGACTGAGGCTAATCACCGACGCCGGGAGCAGTCTACCCCTAACCGGAAATTTTGGCGTACCCACTAGTGTTCCAACCAGTGGTAGCGTTCTTTAACGAGCCCAACATCCATGGACTCGGGACCTCGGTTTTACGTCTCCTCCGAAAGACGGCATATCTACATTATACCTCGTGCTCATTGGTATAATGCCTGCGAACTGTGATATGCTAGTCCACTGCAGGCTGTACGGGTCCTATACGATGATTTTCCCTTGCATGGTCACCCATCCAAGTACTAACCATGTTCGACCATGCTTGACTGTAATTATCGCATCAAACGCGTTCCACTAAAGTGCTGGGTTGTCGCCCTTTACTGGTTTTCAATATTGTTTGTTGTTTTCTTATTAACCAAACGCACTTTGGAGTCTTAGACATTATATTATTATCTTCTTTTTAAATTGGAATTATAATACATACAAAATTTGAGAATTACCGTGCGTGCAATACTTCTGATAATTTCTATATCATGGACGTACATGAAATTTTGAAAAAAGAGGGTTGATTGTTAACATTTACCATAGGCAAACTATAAATATATTCCAGGGGGGTCATTCATTCGTCCCCCTGACTGCTTATACAGTTAGTCTATAAAGTGACAAATAAATTCATTATTAGCTGAATAAACAATAAAATTAGAATTTCCCAGGCCGATTTTTGATTTGAATTTACTATTTTTTCAAATTATAATCATATATACAGGGTGAACCACCTTCCTGTGATGACGTCATTACCATTTTTTAAATGGAACCCATTTTTTCCAATTTCCAGATCTCCCTTGCTGAGCTGATTCCAAAACTGTAGAGCACGCTGCTTCAAGTTGGTACAGGGTGGGAAAAAAATATGAAAATTGTTTATGGAAAGTTATACGATACTGAATGTTAAAAGCAAGTGAAATAGGTTCACGATGTGGGTGCATTTTATGGAATAATCGGCATACCTCTTGTTGAGTCCGCATCTTATAGCCAATACCATTATTAATATGTCCATTCTATCACTTTCGGTCAGAGACATTTTGTGAAAAAAGCTACAAATGATCAATTGTTTCGATAATTTTCACGTAAACGGGCTTAAATTAGATTTTTAGTGCTAAAGTTATGTCTCATCAAAATGATTGCTGAAATATTATCGAAATTTAAATACAACAAAAACATTCGACTATTTATCAAGGTCTTAGTAAATGTATTCTTGAATACATATAATAATTAAAAGGGTATAAAGATAAATCGAATCATCACTAACATAGTCTGTTTTTCCATTGTCTGAAAACATTCAGATTATCCTGATGTTAACGATTGAATTTATAGTACCAGTCAGAGGCGTAGCAACCGCCGTATCAATGATACGGGACCACTGAGCTACAGAGGCCCCTAACATGTTTTAGCTGAAATTATCAACAATATGAAGTATTCTCGTGCATCCCGAGAAAAAACATAGAAAAACTGTATGTGCCTATAGAGTTTCCACTGCAGAAATGACAAAAGTAAAAAAAGCAGTCTCCTTTTTCCCTGGTTAAGCGTGCGCCCAACGGCAACGTCCCGTTAAAGAACTTAAACCGGCAAATCTCGCAATAACCGATGTACAATGACAAACCACGGACAGCAATATATATAATCCATGCAACGTTCAAAATAATTACATATTCAATTATATTATAACCACACTTAAACTACATTTTCAACTACTAACAAACGTAAAATTATCTTTGGAACACCCTATATAACCTTTATACGAACAAGCAAGTCTATATAAATCCGTCAATATTATTTGTCCATAAATATTATAACAACACAAGCACTTACTTTTGTATTTAATACTGATTCATTAACACCATGCACTATTACATCACTACGTTGAGTACGTCATTGTTGAATATTTTCAAATCATCCTGTACGCGGTTCCGAATAATTGAAACTCTCTTTTGTCGTGATAATTATGTAATAGTATTTTACGCTTTTTGACATTTAAAAGTCTCGAGTCATATACCAATTTCATGAACTGGAGTCAAGGAAATGCGTTATTGAATTTTCTTGATTTGTAAGAATTGTATAGTTTGTCTCGAAATATATCGTCTTAGCTTTTGCCGGCAATTATAAAATTAATGGGCTTATTGCGATAAATCATATGGCCAATAGCTGCTGTAGAAGAAATCGCCAGTGGCGGACTATTTGAAGTTTTAAAGAGGATCAAACTCACAAACATCTATCTTCTTGTATTTTTATAATACATACTTTGTCTTTTATTATAGATAGATAGATATATTTATTCCACAAAGTCACAATATAAAGTACAAAGCATATGGAAATTTAATAAAATACAAAGTGATTTTAGCCTAAGCGTGGAAATAACGAAAAAGAAGAAAAAAAAAGCTTTAGTTAAAATTTGTCAGAAAGAATTCTGAGATATTATAACAAACATACTGATGTAGTAGTTGTTTAATTTTTCTTTTGAATTTCTCAAATCAGAAGGTAAATGGTTATATTCTTTAATACCTGAATATAAAAGGCCATTTCTAATGCGACTATATTTATATTTTGGAGGTATTATGTCTTGTTTTCGAGTGGGATATTTATGTCTGTCATTTGGGGTAAGAAGTTCATTTTGATGCTTGTGAATTAATAAAGAGGTTTGTAAATATAAGTGTCATGGTCATTATTCTATTTTCTTCAAAGAATGGTCTACAAGAAGTTCTAGATTTTAAGTTGAAAAGCGCTCTAATTGTTCTTTTTTGAGCCATGAATACGGAGCCTGCGGATACAGCAGTCCCCCAAAATTCAATACCACATTGCATACTATGAAATTTAGTGAAATACACCGTTTTTGCTACAAATATGATAGTATGTTGTTTTATTGCTCGCAATGCAAATACATATTTGCTAAGATATTTATTTAGTTGATGAGATTATTAAATGCAATGCACCCGTGGGTTGGGCTATCGGGCGCGTCCCCAGGTGGCGGATAGGGGAACGGCCAAGGGACTGCGTCGCCGGTCCCTTGGTCAGTGGCAGAAATAAGTAGGGTGAGGGGAGCTAAACCTCCCCAAAAGCCTTTGCGAAACATTCCACCGCGGACCAGCCTACCCAAGCTAAGGTGTAAGGAATCGTGCCGACAGCTGAATGGCCGCAGGGTGATATGCGGTCACGAACGATCCCCTTGGGGAACCGGGCGGAACAGACAGAGCGCAGGATGGGCTTAAATTAATTGGAAAATGGTGTAAGGAACACTCACTGTCGATCAATCCCAGAAAGACTGAGATGGTCCTTTTCACCAGGAAAAGAAGTTTATCGGGTTTGAAACCTCCCGAAATCTTCAAAAGCAAACTAAACTTTTCGGAAGAGGTGAAATACCTTGGTATTACCCTCGACAGGAAACTAACATGGAACTCTCATCTACACAGCAGAGCAAAAAGAGCATATGTGGCTTATGAGCAGTGTCGGAGGCAGTGGGACGGACATGGGGTCTGTCACCCCGTGTGGTCACCTGGATCTACACTGCAATAATAAGACCCATGTTAACGTACGGAGCAATTGCATGGGGACCGAAAGTTCTGCAAGCAACGGCCATCCAAAAATTATATCAAATACAGCGAATGGCTTGTCTGAACATCACAGGAGCCATGAGAACAACACCAACCGCAGCAATGGAACTAATTACTGGTCTGACCCCTCTGGACCTGCACGTCAAGGAGGTTGCGTTAATGGCCATGGTACGATTGCGCTCGGCTGGTGTAAACCCCGAAGTAGAAGTGGGCCAATTTAGGTTGAGCCTATGGCAGGAAGCGCTCACTGCGCTACCTCTGCTGCAGGCAGCCAACGATGCAATTGAACCCAGGTTTCTGTTTAACAAACCCTACAAAATTCAAATAAAACAAAACACAGAGCCAGACGCTGCAAATGCAATACGCATTTATACAGATGGTTCAAAAATAAAAGAAAGCTCAGGATGTGAAGTTTACTCCAGAGCACTGAGCCTCAAAATTAAGTGGGGAATGGGAAACAATACCAGCGTGGTTCAAACAGAACTGGCTGGTATCTCAATTGCCGAAAAAGAACTAACCAGAAGAGGAATTTCTGGAAAAAACATAACAATCTGCACTGATAGTAGACAAGTCCTATTAAGTCAAGAAAACATATTTGTATTATGTGTAAATATTAATTTATTAAATCGCAGAGCGCTTTCGGCTATTAAGCCATCTTCAGTGCTTACCTGCAAGTAAGTAAAAAAGTTGGAAAATATAAAAGAAGTAGATAAAAAATTACTTACTCGTCAGGTAATTTGTACAAGAAACTTTGACAACACATTGACGTCATAAATTAAAATAACATTGAAATTAAAAATTAAAATGATCCCCTGTTTAGGGTTTGTTGAATCTATATGTTAAACATTATAAAATTTTTGTTCAAATTATTTTAGACAACACGTGTTCGTCTAACGGATGTTGAAGTGACACTCCTTCAATTTTAAAAATTAGCATATGACAAATGACAGTGAACATAGAAGAAAAACCTACGTTTAACAGTAGGATTTCTGACTGGTCACTGTCAACTGAGGAAACACCTCCAAACTATGGGGTTAGTGGACACACCTCTATGCAGGATGTGTGAACAGGAAGATGAAACTGTCAGGCATGTCTTATGCGAGTGTCCGGAGTTATCGTCAATAAGAGAGTGTGTGTTCGGTGAGTCTTGGCCTACACCTGCCGATATAAAGGAGATGTCACCTAGTGACCTGTCCACCTTCCTGAGAAGGACAGGATGGACAATGACCTAGGAGGACAACTCCTCGGGAGGATGTACAATGGGTCACATGTGGCCTAAGTGCTGTGAGCCTACACACTCACCCTCCCCACCCTACAGATACAGATATCTGGATACAGAACTGTTCCAGCATTGAATTGAATGAGATTGAGATCACTACGTTTTTTTTCTTCCACTCAATTTTTCACTGTTAATAATATCCCTTATAGAGGATATTGGTGTCTTTGTAAATAAGTAGGTTCCTTTCGAAGCTTCTTGTTTCATGAATCCTCTACTTACAATACAATCATACACATTTTTCACAATTAGCTTTGTGTTTTCGACACAACATTGGGAAACAAATTTAGGATAACTTATAATACTCGCGAAGAAAGCTCTTTGAAAACGCACGCTAAAACAGAATATTTTGGTGTGCAATTTGAAAATCTGTCGTGATTCTGAATTGAAAATGAACGAATATTTTCAATGTCCTGTAGATGTAACAAAAAGTTGAGCAAATGATAAAACAAAACTTTTCCGAATTTAAAATTACCTGCGAATGAAATTTGTTTCTCTTTTATTCTGCTTAGAGTTGATCAACGTATAAAATGTGTCAAATTATTCTTATGGATAAGGAAGCTAAACATCATAGCTAATGCAGAGATGACAGAACAGGAGGAGCATAGCATTTACCATAATTTTCATGGGGTTTACGAAGAATGAATTAACAATCCCTCTAATTTAACCTAACCTGATCCAACTTAGCTTAGCGTCAGATAATATGTACAGTTTTTGTTTGTTTAGTTCTTTAGGTCAGGTTATGTTTGAGCGACCGGGGGTCGCGACGCAAAAAATCTGACCGTTACGTTACGTTACGTTGCTTCGTTATGTGCCTTGCTTGCGTGCGTGTGCTCTTTTCAGAGTCTCTCTCTCGTTTACGAAGCAGCGATTCATATGCTTCGGCCGGGAATCGAACCCGGCCGCCCGCGTGAAAGGCGAGCATTCTACCACTGAACCAGCGATGCTATGTTAAAATTCTATGCAAAGCTGGTATTCGCAGTGCTGGTGATCTACTTGAATTTGTTCGGATAAATTTTTACTATTATTTCCATAATTTTTTTTGCGCGATTTTATCTTTTTTGTTGATTTACAGCATCGGTTGTCAGGACGGTAGGTTGTGTTTACTGGTTTCTAAGTTTAACACGTCGGTAAGTGATTTACTGACCGTTCAGACGTCGAAAAGTGATAAATTCCACCAAAATGCAAAATATATTTTAAACTAATCGAAAAGTATAAATGTCACTTTTGACATTTCATTCATTTCGAAGAAATTTAAATTATTTTCTTCGGAATTTATTTCAATATGATCGCGCAAAAAATGGTATAAGCATCTCGTACGTTAAGGGTAATTACAACGTTTGCATGTAGATTCCTCTCGTAAAATTGGACAAAATGATAGGAGGATTGAGGGGTCTAGCACATTTACTTTTCGAAATACAGGGTGTTGAAGTTTTGAAAACTTGAATGTTTTAATTTGATAACTTTAAAATGGATGGATAAATTATTGATTTGACATTTTGCAGGTTGTTTTTAAATGTAAAAGGGCATATTTTGGTAGAAATAGTAGTTTGTGCAACTAGTGTCTATATGATGGCCATATCGCACGAGGACGAAGTTTGAGCACGACGCCGTACGCGACTCGTTCTACCTTTTTTTTATCATTTCAATGTGGTTTTATGGCTTCTCCACCATAATATTACTTGCCATATCATTTGCTAGTTATACAAAAGGCTACGAAAAAAATTGGATCTAATTCTGCCTACTTGCCCTATAAATAACAGCTGTAGAATAATTTTCAACACAAGTAGAGTTAACGCAAATAGAGAACAGTACAGGCCGTCATCACCTAGGCTAGAAACAAGCGCATAGTACTGTTCTGAATATGATATTAGCAGTAAACTAGTTAAAATTCCATCAACTAGTAGATATTAAGAAAATTGAAGCTAGAAATGAGTATTAAATTGAATATTATGCAGCAGTGTAATTATATAAATAAAACGTTATGTCTTACCTAAAACGATAAATAAGGATGAGCCCTAAAATTGTTTGTTCCTCTTACATTCTAGGAGGATGTGTTTTTATTGTTTGAATAGTCTGGCAAATGCAGAAGGGTGTTGATTATAGTTTCACTGCGTGCTGGTGAATTAAGAATGTAAGTCCAACAGGAAGTCGATATTCTTTTATAAGAAATTTTGGTAAATATTATTATAATCTGGCAACTTTCAAGTATCGATGTACTGAACAAAAAACTATTTACAATTCAAATCTTACCTTATAAATGAAAAAATGAATATCTAATGAACTATTTAATTTTAAGTAGACCGTATTATTGTTTCCCATATATTGTTGTATAATCTACAAGGTAAACAGTGCCGGGCTGTGTGGAACTCTAGGAAAAATGGAGAATAGTACACTTTATATAGTATAATGAAAAAAAGGAATGTAGATTTTGCCTCATGGTAGAAGAAACCTACATCCACAAACTTGCGAATTGCAGAGCAATTCAGAATCTTAGGACACAATACTCTAAAAATTATTGGATAGAAGAGGGACAATCATCTAAGTTATGGGGACTGTAGATTTTCTAAAATTCCTCCAGGAAATTGGCCTAAAGAATCTACTAGTCTCTAAAACTTCCATCGGGAACTAAAGAGAGGTCTCAGTGATTATTGCGGTGACATATAAATACATACATATCAACCAGCAAACGTATTTTTGAAATTTGACAACAGGAGAATGAATATCTCAAAAATATCAATCGTTATGCCCTCTTTCTTCGTTTTACCTACAAAAATTTTTTTTACAATGGTAAGAACTTATCTTTTTGTAGTGCCGGCATAATAATCTTTTTTTGTGTGAAATTTAACAAAGATATTGAAATGAACAAATGAAATGTTACTGAAATTTCAAAAATCGGTCCTGGTATTTCTGAGTGATAGTGTTATTTGTTTTACCTGTCATCATTGGTTATATGATATGGAAAGTTATCTAGGACGGTTTTAAAATTTGATAACGATAACTAGTGTTTACACTGTACGAGTGGGTCAAAATAATTTCTTTACAGGTACAGGTTAATTTAAAATA
>CAJUYI010000114.1:19160-65751 GCA_910591695.1 Galerucella pusilla
TTTATAATTAGATCCGTCAAAATGTTCAATTTATTTTGTTTTGTAATAAGCTTGAAATAGTAAATGAGCTGAAAAGATTTCATATTCCTACTATGACCAGTTTTTCAGAAACAGGGTCCCGAGGATAGAGTACTCAGCAGTATAGGGATAGTGAACGAAATTATAATCACATTTCTATTTATAGATACATACCGAAGTGTACCGAACTATTGATAAAAAGATGAAAAAATCATATATATATATATTACAGTTCTACAGGCCTTAGAGGCCCATGACTTATTAATTACATAGGTATACCAAATGTATACATTTTTCAAATTAGGTTTCTTCATCTTCCTCTATTTTTCTTACTAGGGCTTTCCACCTTTTCCTATCTTCCGCAACTCTTCTCCAATCTTCTATCCCCTTTTCCTTTATGTCCTCTACTACCGTCTCCACCCATTTCTTCCTCGGTCTGCCTCTTCGTTTTTTACCTCCTTCTCCTTCAAGGATCGCTTTGCTAGTGTGTCTACCTTTAGGCATTCTGCATATATGTCCCAACCACCTGGCTCTTTGTGCCTTTATATAATGAATTATATCAGGGTATCCATACGATACCTTTATTTCTTAATTCGTTAGCCTCCTCCATGTCCCATCTTCCAATCTTTTACCTCCTAGTATCTTCCTCAGTACTTTTCTTTCCCATATTTCAATCTTTGTTTCATTTTTTTTTGTTAGAATCCACGATTCGCATCCGTAGAGTGCCGTCGGTCGTATAATCGTTCTATATACTCTTATTTTAGCTTTTTTTGATATTTGTTTTGACTTCAATAGGTGATTTAATGCCCCAAGTGATCTACTTCCTTTGGATAATCTTTTTTCTATTTCAAGAGTTTCATCACTTTTGTTAGTGATTAGTACTCCTAAATAGTCAAATTTATCCACTTTTTCAAAGGTATATATTCTGTGTCTTGTCCTGAACAAAGTTTCTCTGGTTAACTCATTTGGATCTTGCCTCATTTCCATATACTTCGTCTTCTCTGTATTTATATGCAGCCCGAATGCTCTAGCTGTACCCTCCAATTTTCCGAAGAGCAGTTCCAACTCTTTTTTTGATCTTGCAATCAGCGTGACATCATCTGCATACGCAATTACCTGATGCTTGCAATGAAATATCATTCCTCGACTCTGAATTTGACTTTCCCTTAAGATCCATTCCAATACAAGGTTGAATAAAACTGTGGAGAGGGGGTCTCCTTGCTTCAATCCCCTCTTAGTGGTGAAATTTTTGGATACTTTTCCTTCTATTAATACTTTCATTGATGTTTGTTCCAAGGTCAACTTTATTAATTTTATTAATTTCTGGGAAACTCCAAGGTTGCGCAGTACTTCATACAACTTCGTTCTTAACACTGCGTCATAGGCCTGACGGAAATCTATAAACAATAAGTGCAATCCCAGGTTTTGTTCGTAGCTGTTATGCTGTATCATTTTTAGTGTAAATATCTGGTCTGATGTTCCTCTTCCTTGTCTAAAACCTCCTTGGTATTCTCCGATTTCTTTGTTATAAATTGGCTTAAGTCTGTTACGAATAAATCTTGCCAGAACTTTATAAGTCACGTCTAAAAGTGTTATGCCCCTATAGTTTTTACACTGGGTTCTATCCCCCTTTTTGTATATCGGACAGATAATGGCGTTGTTCCATTGTTCAGGTAGCTGTTCTTTTGCCCATACTTTTCTTATTAAACTGCTAATTCGTTGTTGTAATACTGCTCCTCCTTGTTTCAAAACCTCTGCTGTTATTCCATTTTCACCGCCACTCTTATTATTCTTTAAGTTTTTAATTTCCTCCATTATTTCGTTTTCGGTAGGTTCTCCTTCTTCTCCGTTTTCCGTGTAGACTACTTGATTTTCAGTTTCTACTTCATTTTCAGTTTCTGCTTCATTTTCAGTTTCTACTTCATTTTCAGTTTCTACTTCAGTTTGTTCGTCCATGTCATTTAGTAACTCATTGAAGTGTTCTGCCCATCTGTTCAGCCGTTCTTGTGGATCTCCTATTATTTGTCCTTCTTTACTCCTACAACCTTGGATTTGTTTATACCCCATTTCCTGTGATCGTTTCACGTCCTGGTAGAAGTTTCTTATTTCTTTATTTTTGTAGTGGTCTTCAATAGCTTGTAATTTTTCTCCTATATAATCCCTTTTTTTCTGTCTACACACTTGTTTAGCTTTTCTTCTCGCTTCGTCGTATAGTTTCCTATTGGTTTCTGTATTTTGTGTTAATAAGTTCATCCTAGCTACATTTCTCTGCTCTAATATTCTTTTGCTTTCACCATCGAACCAATCACTATTCTTTTGGGGCTTTTTTGTTCCTAGGTTCATTTGTAGTGTACTGGTTATTATTTTTTCTATCTGGTTCCACTCATCTTCTATATCCTCCAGTTCCGGTTTTCCATTAATTCCATTTCTATTGTATTCTGTATACCTCTGACCACCTCCGTGTTTTCTATGTCTTTCATATTGAATCTTATTACTCTTTTATTTTTTAAGTTCTTATACGTGGGCACTTGTTGTTCGATCTTCGTTACTACTAAGGCATGGTCCGAGTCCGCATCTGCTCCTCGATAACTTCTTACATCTTTTATTGTTCTTTCATGTATTTTTTCGATGAGAACATGGTCTATTTGGTTCTTAGTTCTTCCATCTGGCGAGGTCCATGTATATTTATGAATATTTTTGTGATCGAAACTTGTACTTTTTATTACCATATTGTTTTGTTCTGCAAAGTCTATCAATATCTTTCCATTTTCATTAGTTTCTAGATGCAAACTTTTTCCTCCAGTTACTTTTTTAAATTTTTCTTCTCGTCCTATTTTTGCATTCATATCACCTACCACCATTTTTATATCAAATTTCGGTATTTTTTCTAATTGGGTGCATACTTCATCATAAAATTCATTTTTCATTATCAGATCTTTATCTTCTGATGGAGCATGTACATTTATTATACTAAGTTTTCGATATTTACCTTGTAATCTTAGTCTACATAATCTATCTGAGACTGCTTCAAAATCAATAATTAATGGGCTTATCGCTGTGTTTATTATGAACCCTGTTCCTAAATATCTGTTGTCGTTTCCACTGTTTAAAAATGTATAATCTTCTATTTTTATTTGCTCCCTCCCTTTCTGTTTCGTTTCTTGTATGGCCAAGATATCGATATCGTATTGTTTCATGATTTGTACTATGTTTCTCAAGGCACCTGTATTATATGTACCCCTGACGTTCCAAGTACCGATTTTTAGTAGTTTCTTATGCGGTTTTCTTAATCTAGATTTTTTATTATTTTCCTCATTTCTTGCCGGTCCGTCCTCATTTTTTTCGTTGTCCTCATTCTCTGTTTTTGTTAAGAGTTTTTTGAATTTGTTCCCTTGGGTTTGGCTATCAAGGAGTCACTTTTTTTGTCCCATATCCATTCTTCGTTATTAATTTTCAGTTTACTAAATCCAGCTTTTACCGTATGTCCTTTTTCTGATTCATCCCTTGCCATCTTTCTAATTTTCTTTTGAATCTCTCTATCTTCATTACTCATATCATTATTTATATATATTTTTGTATCTTTTAACTCCTTCAGTTTATTTTTATTCCTCATTACACTTTGTTTTTCATTATTATTATTTAATTCCAGGAGACAAGTTTTTTCCCCCAGCTTCCTCGCCCCTTTTATCTTTACATCAACTTCTAGCGTATTTTTAAGGAATCTCTCAATTTCATCTTTTATAGCTCGTTCTTCATATGTTGGTATAGGTAAGCCTTGCAAAATTACATTATTTCTTCTTCTTTCTTTATCTATCGCATCTACCTTTTCTTTTAGATACTGCATTTCTTCTTTCATTGCTAGATTTTCCGTTTTGAGTGCTTGATTTTCTGCTTTGATTTTTGACAATTCTTTCCAATACATTTTTTGATCATCTCTTACCGCTTTTATGTCATTTTTTATTTCCTTCATGTCGGAACTGAAATCTTGAATCATCTCCATTATTTTAATTAATTTATCATCAGTTTTGTCCTTTTTATTCGGTGTTCTACTGGTTTTAGACGATCTACCAAAATAATCTTCCAGTTTTCCCACACTTTTCTTTCTTTTTCCCTCATCGGTTGTATAATCATCGTCCCCAGAGTCTCCCATTGCACCGCGGAAAAAGCTAAGCACAGGTCAACCCTTCGGATGCTTATACTTTTATCAGTGTCTTGATTTTTGGTGTCTTTTTACACACTCCGGCAACGCTGTAGTGTAATTTGTCGTAGCTTCCTACTTATCTTTCGGAATTCTTTTTTGCACTGATAATGTTTTGGTATTGTTTATATCTCAAACTCACGTTTTTTGGCACTAATATTCAAGTTTTCCACACAATTTTTCTTCTGCGATAAGCCTACACTATTATACGTCTGCTGGTACTCTCCTTATAATTTCCTTTCCGCTACAAGTCACGAATTTTCGGGATTTTTGCAGGCAGAAATTCAATTACAAAAAATATTCACGCTTGGGATGAATAAATTACAAGTATTTAATTATCCTGTAGGCATGTACTACAGTAAATTAATAATAATAAAAGTTTCATTTAAAAAAAATAAGAAAAATAGAAAGAAGAATAACCTGGAACATAGAGAAATATTCTCTATGATCTACAGTTTTGGCATTTTGACTTTAGTTTCATGGTCTAGTTTCGATATGTCTGTTTGGTGTATTTGTTATTTCGTTCCCAGTGTCGAATTTTTAATTTATTTGTTCCTGTCTGAATGGAAGCCATAAACTTTTCCAATGAGGAAATTGAATCTCTTCTATCATTAGTGTAGTTCTGTTTCGTTCCACAAAGTGAAATGGTCCATCCGATTCCTAAATATCCTTTGTCGCCGAGGGTCTTCAACAATATTCATAGAATCTTCTTCATCGTCGGTTGAAAGTTCCTCAAAAATATCTTGAATATCGTTTGTTAACATTGTGAAATTCAAAGTAAAAGCATTCAAAATATTCACAATATAAATAATTAAGGTTATAAATGCCAAATTGTTGACGGAACCGACAGAACAGAGCAATTATCAAATCATGAAAACCTGGTTTTTCCATAAAGTTAACTTTAATCGATACCTCTTCCACCCTCAGGGTCCTGTTTCTGAAAAACTGGTCATAGTAAATAAGCTGAAATTTTTTCAGCTTATTTACTATTTTGAGGAAAGTACTAATATCTAGGTAACCAATACGTTTTAAACATCAAGAACTAATTTTAAAATACATGGTGTAACTTATTTATTTCATATAGAAAAAAACTAATTTCAGGTTGCGTTAAGAATCACCCTGTATGGAATACCTCTAGAACTAGCATATTTGATACCAGAACATTGAATATGAAGTAACTTTTTATTTCTGACCTTGTTTTCATTCAATATAAGAATTTCTTAGAATTCCAAAAATTCTTCCTTGTATAATTGAGTTCCACCCTGTATATTTTGACATTTTGAACTATTTATGTGTGAGTTTACGATAAATTAGAACATATCAATGGTACTATCAATTCAAAATGCATATTTATTTGTTAATAATAAAATTACGTGGTCACGAAAAACAAGGATTTTTCAACTTTAATACCCTGTATATCAGAAACTACTCATAGGATTGAATTGGTCCCATAGACACTTTTGGTCAAGAAGTCGAGTACAACATCCAAAATTTATAACATTTGACGGAGCGCCACTTTGTCATAAGAAAAGCGTGGGGTCCTTCAAAATTAAACATGAAGTATCGCGGTTCGATTCCCCGCTGTGGTGTTTCCAATTTTCAGTTTTCGAAAGTGTTATAAAAATGGAGTTTGACTTTTTTAAACATAACTATCAATTTTTTCATCAAACCAGTGCAATTTTAAGAAATTAAAAGTGCATTTGAACTTATTTTTCAACGACCTTTCCAAATCTGTCATTATTTTTTATGAACTCTATATGGAAAAAAGTTAGCTCGCGTTTGACAGTTTTGTACAGAAATCCCTTTGTCGCATCTTATAAATAATAACACAGTCTATGTATATGTTACCGTAAAACCCCGATTTCACCCGAATTTACTAGCAAAATCTAGTTTTAACTATCGCTCACAATCAATTCTAGATTTAACTAGTTAAACTGCAGAATAGTGAATCTCTGTCAGATGTTGAAGAGGACGGTCCGTACAGATACATCAATTTTATTAGCTAGACAAGAAGTTAAAAAAACAGAACAGAAAAACAGAAAGTTAAAAAAACAGGCTAAAAAAATTAAATTGGTTTCCGACGCTCTTTATCCACCCGAGGAAGAAGATGACAATATAATAGTCCCGATACCGGATGTCGACAGGTCAAAAGCATATCCAAGGAACATCATAGGTGTTGCTCTTGAAAAAAATTAAGATGGTTTATCTAAAGTTGGCACTAAATATGGGATACTGGAGAAACTGTCCATTTTTATTTTCCTAATCAGGGAGATATTGTATAGTAAGTATTCTTTCCAGATCAGAATTGGACACTTAAAAAAAATCTTAGAAAATTTGTCCTTGAGAACCGGTGCTAATTATGCTGCTTTAGGAGAAGGCCAAGAGCTTGCACGTTGCTTCTGTAGGAAGACTTGCAGCACTAATTAATAGATGCTTTTTTAGAAAGAAGGGAAAACTCTTGAATTCTAAATGTCACTATAGTCAGCTATGTAGTAATAAGTAGGAAACATGTTCCCACTATCTGGGGCTGACTTAAGGACGGAAAGAGAAATTTTTATTTTGTTATTCGTTATTTTTTTTGAATTTTTTCACGCTTGTTCTATTTCCCACCCGTTTGATTATCCAACGCACCCCATTATGTAACTCATTCCATGTATTTTTTCATGTACTATTGAAAGTATTTTTAAATGACGTATGTATGTTTAATTATTTTTGGTATAGATAAACCCATAGGATTTCTTTCAAAATAAAATGTTCATATGTTACACAGATTTTACTGACAGGTTAAGTAAAAACTAGTTTTAACTAGAGAGAATATTTAGTTAAAGCTAGAATTAACGTAAAATATTTGTTAATTCTAGTTTTAACTAGTGAGATCTAGAATTGACTGTGAGCGATAGTTGAAACTAGATTTTCCTAGGAAATTCGGGTTTTAACTGAAATCGGGTTTTTACGGTATCGTAATATAATAGCTTTAGAATACAAAAAATTTAAATTTGTCTCACTACTTTCTTTTATGATCGTACATTGTGTACAGTCTACCATTTTACTTAAACAACTGCTAGATAATTTCTCTCCCAATCATTTGGATCATACATCTACCGATCGCTTAAAATTTCTTAAAAATTCTCACGCAATTATATTTTTTGAATTGCAGAATGTTATAAATAGGTGCAGGTAAGATAATGTTTCGAGTCCATCACGTAAGTTTTTAATTCTCATCTTCAACTGCTAATGGAATCATTGAATACAAGACACAGGGCGGGGAAGTGTCAAAAGAAATTCTATTGTTCGGGCTACTCTGATGTTTTAATACGCTGTCGTGGGAAATGTATTGTAAAAACGAGGCATAATGATATTAATCAAAATGACTAAGGTTTAGTGGCAAAATACGGGTAAATTTGATAGGTTATTGATATTAAGTACTGATTTTATCAGTATTAGTTTCCTGAAGTGATCATTAGATCAGGTAAATTTGCCTGTATAACTTTTTATCAATTTAATTATTTTAGCTGCTATCATAGGCTCAAGGCTGACTGAAATTGTGCTTCATTTAACAATTTTCTATGTAAGTGTGAGCTCTTGTATGGTTAAGATTTACAGTTGGTCCAGGTAGGTGACGCTGCAATCAGATTCATATTGGACTCATAAGCAGCTGAATCAATTGTGGCATTTTTCATTTATTTACAATCAAATGAGTGGCTTACAAAGTACAAAATACAAAAGACATGAGATAAAAGAGAAAGCACAAGAGACGAGATTCAAGAGCCAGGAGATGAGAGAGAACAGACAAGATACAAGAAAGAAGAGGCGAAAGACAAGAGACAAAAAGTTAGAGACAAGACACGAGAAAAATACGTGAATGTTTCAGCTTGAATGAATAAATATAAATAATTTAGGTCTCCATATCAAATTACCACCCAAATTTTAAAAAAGCATCAAAAACTGACCTATTAACTTAACTTTTGAAATGATTTCCCAAGGTTGAATGCTGACTAAAATTGCGCTTCATTTAACAATTTTCTATTTAAGTGTGAGTTCTTGTATGATTCAGATTTACAATTGGTCCCGGCCTCATAAGCAGCTGAATCAATTATGACATTTTTATGGCAAAGCACAAAAGACAGGAGATGAAAGAGACGAGAGACAAGAGCCAGGAGATGAGAGAGAACAGACAAGAGACGAGGAAGAAGAAACGAAAGACAAGAGACAAAACGTTAGAGACAAGACACAATACACAATAGAGAAAAATAAGTATATCTTTCACCTTGAATGAATAAATATAAACAATCTAGATCTCCATATCAAATTACATGCAAAATTGAAAAATGGTAGAACGTGTCGCAGGACACACGGTAGCAAAAATTATGTAATACATCTGACGTTATAGATAAACAATTTGCATATTCCTCAGTGATCGAGTAGTAAGCAAACCAGAATCTCACGCGGTAGACCCGGGTTCTATTCCCCGTGAAGAAGTTTTTCTTATTGTTAATTTCATTCTCAAATAATTATTCTGCTTGATATTAATAACGACAACAGGTAGACGTTTGAAATATTTAGCAGAATATTCATTATTATAGATAATGGTACGGTACCCTTCATGAGGGAGTCCGACTGGCAACATATACTTGTAACAGCATCGTATATTTAAAAAGGGAAACCGTAGCGATATACAAATTGGACATTCAAGAACTGTACGTTTACCACAAAAAAATTAGAGGAAACATAAAATTTAATTGTTAAATTTTCAATTTGAAGTTATATAACAGTTTATAGAAATTTTTATTTTTTAGATTTTTTCTTAAGTGGGTCGTAGAAAAAATATGCTGTTCGACTCGTGTGGATTGTCCATATCGCACTTGAACGATTGAGCACTCCGCCTACCGCGTCGTGCTCAAACTTCGTCCTCGTGCGATATGGCCATCATATCCACGCTAGTTGCACAAACTACTATTTCTATCAAAATATACCCTTTCACATTTAAAAGTTATGTAATTAAAACATTCAAGTTTTCAAAATTTCAACACCCTGTATTTCGGAAAGCAAATGTGCTAGACTCCTTAATCCTCATCATTTTGTCCAATTTTACGAGAGGAATCTACATGCAAACGTTGTAATTACCCTTAACGTTCGAGATGCTTATACCATTTTTTGCGCGATCGTATTGAAATAAATTCCGAATCAAATAATTTAAATTTCTTCGAAATGAACGAAATGTCAAAAGTGACGTTTATACTTCTCGATCAGTTTAAAATATATTTTGCATTTTGGTGAAATTGTTTTATGCTATTTATTACTTTTCGACGTCTGAACGGTAAGTAAATCACTTACCGACGTGTTAAACTTAGAAACCTACCGTCCTGACAACCGATGCTGTAGATAAACAAAAAAGATCAATCGCGCAAAAAAAATTATGGAAATAATAGTAAAAATGTATCCGAATAAATTCAAGAAGATCACTAGCACTGCGAATACCAGCTTTCCCTAGAATTTTAATATATCATCGGTGGTTCAGTGGTAGAATGCTCGCCTTCAACGCGGGCGGCCCGGGTTCGATTCCCGGGGCCGAAGCATATGAATCGCTGCTTCGTAAACGAGAGAGAGACTCAGGAGAGAGCACACGCACGCAAGCGAGGCACATAACGAAGCAACGTAACATAACGTAACGTAACGGTCAGATCTTTTGCGTCGCACCCCCGGTCGCTCAAACATAACCTGACGTAAAGAACTAAAGTTCCAAAAAAGCGTAAAAAACTGACCTATTATTTTTGAATTATTTTCCCAATCAACATACCTAGTTGTATGTTGGCTAAATTGAATAATTCTTTCTTTCCTACGTAGTAACAATTCTCAATTCTCCATTCTTAATCCACATAATAGTATGTGCCAGGTGTTCGAGGAGACAATTTATGCATTGAACTCGATCAGGTATTTATTGCACCTATACAATTAATTATGAAAGACAGCTGTAATCAAAGGCAATTAGTAAGAAATTTTCCTAACACGAACCGCAAGGCCAAATCTGAAAATATTAATTGGGGTCTTAAGTTACCATTCAAGAAGACGAGAATTGTGAAGATCTCTTAAAACGTCACTCATACAGGTTTATCAACATTAAAAAAAAACCTTGATGGAATACTGATTAGAAAGATTGTGATGGATGATTATTGAGTTATTATATATTGATAAGCAAGAAGTAAAGAGTAATATATGTCGGTATTTATTAATAATACAAGGAAAATGAAATATATATGAATTTAATTGAATAAAAATCATGTTTTTTTTTCAAATAAGTATACGAATTCATTAAATATTTGGATTAAAACGATTAAAAGAATAGTAGATTAAGAAGTAATTATTATGGATTACCATTCGTTAAACTGAAACAAGATTACACGTTAGAAATAAAAGAAATAAAATTTTAGGGTATTGGGAAATTAAATTAGTAACAGACCACACGGTGGTTGGTGGTACAAGCCGCGTTTTAGCACAATTTGCAGTGGCGTAACAAGTATATTTGGCATTTAGTTGTAAAAGTATCAGATAAGAGAGAAAATAGATCCATCTAATTGATTTCATTGATATCAACGAAGGTACCTTGAGAAGGTAAACGAGAGAACATTATAAATAATCCGACTCGGCGTTGCGCAGTATAATAGACCTTGCGGCTCTTCTTTTAGAGCGGATCCTGTTCAATTCACTACATGTTTTGAAAACAGACGAAATATGTTGTCGGTATCACTTTGCATCAATATATTGCTCATACTAAACTAGAAACTGTTACACAAAAGACAATAATGTAGAGCAGTGAAGAGCTATGCATATTTTCAATTTTCATTAGAAAGTAATAGTTAGTGGAAAATTGGGCTCGATCTCATGTAAATATCTGGAACACTTCTCCTCGGCAATATTTAAGGTTCAATATAATGAACTGAACATGCAACACGAATGAGTCACAACCGAAGAATAATCTTACAAGGGGGGGGTTGGAACACTCTTTAGGTCTCAGTAAATATCACTTCCAACATACATACAGTTTAAATTACTGAACGTCGTGAAGTACTTTTTAAAAAAGCTTATAAAATATGTTATATACTTATGATTAGTGAAATAATTGATTCCAGACTAAAGGTAAAAATACATTATTTGAACGAAGTAATAAAAAATGCAAAGTGTACAGCATAAAGAACAATTATTACACCATACGGTTCAGAGTTTTTATGGTGACACGTAGTAATCTATTAAGTTAATGGCTATTGACACTATAACACTTTTTCCCCTAAAAATAAGATTAATTTTCTCTGCTTTGGAGATGCTTCTCTTTCTCGCCTAGGAGATTTATCCTTTTTAGTTTACAATTAGCCAGTTACAGACATATCTGAGACGTATAAAGCGATGGTCCAGAAGATTAAATAATTCAACATTTTCTTCAATCATAGCTGCAGCTTGATTTTAAGGAACTACTTTTGAGTTGAGATTTCTTAATAAAACCGTATTACTCTGGGTAGTGAAAGCTTAAAACTTCTTACTTTGGAAAAACTTGACTGATTTCTGGAACCAATTGTATCGTATGAGACTTTATGAAATTTCTAGTTTTAAATATTTTTGAATATAGCTGGATCGTGTTCTTTGTTCAGTTCATTTTATTTAACCTTAAATATTGCCGAGCATAAGTAATTTGTTGCTGAATTTTCGTTCATTATAATTTGTTTTCCAGAATTCATTGTCGTATTAGAAGGCAATTCGCTTGCACATTGGAATATTTTATCCGGAATACACATATCATGTAGTCTTTTATTTTTAATTGTTCAGTGCACACTTCTCGCTGTGAAAGAAATTATATTGATGAAAATATCATTGAAACGCTTCCATTGGTCGCTTAAAGTCCAGATCTTAATGCAATTGAGAATGTTTGTATTTAATAAAACAAAGAACACTTATGGCCTCTCATAGAAAAAACCTGAGAAAGCTTGACCTACAAGATTACACGAAGTTATCAGTAATAATGGAGCTAAGACACCTTTATTAAAGAATGCAAACTATTATGGCTGGAATAATCTATTTGTTAGTTCATTTGGTTAAACAGTATAAGTTTCGAAATACGTGATCCTTGTCCCACTTTTTTTCCAAGTATGTATCTCATATTTTAAAAAGAATATTCGAGTTAGTAACAGTGTAATATTTATGAATTTATTAAAATATTAGATTATTTAAGCTAGTTACTCTTTTTGTACAGAATTTAATTTTATCAATACATCTAATAACATATTTATTGAACTGGCGTCACTGCCCTAGAAATTATACTATAACAACTAGTTTGACATTGAAACATTTCAAAAGATCGATTTACACAGCTAGAAAAACAATATTTTCGAATATTATAATTGTTCCAGTTTTATTAATTTGATGCGCACTCTATGTCACTTACGATGTATTTTTATTTATTCGATACCTTTAAATTGTTTCTTCATTCTCCGCTTATGACAAGCTGTGGTATTTGGGAGGGCTGCAGTAGGTATACATGTTGCAAGGCCGCGGGCGCAGGGCCGGTATCTTGATTAGAGGCTGCGTGATAGCTTCATTAGGTCAAAAGTTTCGGTTATAGGGCCCACCTCTGACGCCCGGACCATTTCATTTTCTTACACCGACTCGATTTTGTTTGAACACAGTAAGTAACCACTTTCCCATAAATTATACAGGTGGATCCATATACAATTTTAATACGAAATTCCTATATAATATATCATTTTGCGAAATGAAAGTAGACACGCAGGTTTTAATACGAGTACTTACTTATATTTATTCCGTATTTAATCATGATACTGTTGTATTCAATTCAATAGAATACATTTTGTATCAATGACTAAGAATTAAAAACGAGTTAATGGCAAAAAAAATTAAAATGTAAATGATCGGGTGTCGTCAATTGAAACTTATTGAATATGGCAAGACCTAAAAAATAAAATAGAAACTGATTTTCCTAATATTGCTAAATGATTACAATTCAATAAACTAATTCTCAACTCCAGTAAAACAAATTACTTAACTTTTTCATCCTACATAACTGGCTTACCTAACGTAGGGCCACTGAACATCGGAGTAACAAACTACATTAAAGAAACAGAAAAAATAAAATATCTAGGTATTACAACTGATCGACATTTGAGGTGGAATCTACAATGTGATGATATAGTAAAAAAATATGAGGCCATCTTCCAAAATTTGAGCATTTAAAAGATGTTCTTAAGCATGAAGAATTGAAAGTCTTGTATTACTCACTCGTGGAAACCTTGATTTCTTATGGAATTGTCGGTTGGGGCGGAGTGAAAGACTGCTTCTTAAATAAAGTTCATATTTTACAAAAATGGTTTTTAAGAATAATCTTTCAAAAAAATATTTTATATCCATCGAATGAATTTTATATATGCCCAGGTCAACTTTTCATAAAAAAAATATTGTTGTTTATATTTCAAAGTAAAATGAAATTTGTACATCATGAACATTCTTACAAAACTAGGGGATATAAAGGGATCGTTTTCCCACGCAGTGAGAAAACCATTGGACAAAGAAATGCTGATTATTTAGCACCAAGAATTCACGTACTGTTGTCTGATGATATAAAAAGTTCAAAAAGTTACAATTTATTCAAAAAGCGAATTAAAAAATGGATTATGGAAATGGACAGACCATTCTTTAGCAATATGGTGAATCAAACTCTATCGTAATCAAAAGAATCCATTTCAGAAATATGTGGGTGTCTAACAGTTGATCTGGTACCCCTTAATAAATAATAGTTCAATATAGAACTCGACAATTTACTGGATTTGTCTTTTATATGTCTGTAGAGTAGGGAGGGTGAGTGTAGGCTTACAGCATTTAGGCCACATGTAACCCATTGAACATCCTCCCGAGGAGTTGTCCTCCTAGGTCATCGTCCATCCTGTCCTTCTCAGAAAGGTGGACAGGTCACTAGGAGACATCTCATTTATATCGGTAGCTGTAGGCCAAGAATCACCGAACACACACTCTCTTATTGACGGTAACTCAGGACACTCACATAAGACATGCCTGACAGTTTCATCTTCCTGTTCACACATCCTGCATAGAGGTGTGTCCACTAGCCCCATGGTATGGAGATGTTTCCCTAGTTGACAGTGGCCAGTCAAAAATCCTACTGTTAAACGAAGGTTTTTCCTGGTCATCGCCAAATATTTCTTCGGCGCCAGCTTCCCAGGGTCGCCCAGGGTGATCCTGGCAAGACTGCATCCTTTGATTCCATCCCATCTCTTAAGGGATTGAGCATGGGTGTAACGTTTGGCTAGTTCCGCAATTGTGGAAGTCGTTAGGCCGTAGGTATCACTGTATCCTAGAATTTTCAGTCCAGCGGCTTCCCTGGCTAAAGAATCGGCAATGCGATTCCCTTTACTCCTGTCGTGCCCTTTCAAGGCTAATAGGGCTTGTCTACTATCAGTGCAGATTTTTATGTTTTTGCCAGAAATTCCTCTTTTGGTTAGTTCTTTTGTGGCAATTGAGATACCAGCCAGTTCTGTTTGAACCACGCTGATATTGTTTCCCATTCCCCACTTAATCTTTAGGCTTAGTGCTCTCTAGTAAACTCCACATCCTGAGCCGTCTTCCATTTTTGAACCATCTGTATATATGCGTATTGCATTTTCAGCATCTGGCTCTGTGTTCTGTTTTTTTGTATTTTGTAGGGTTTGTTAAACAAAAACCTGGGTTCAATTGCATCATTGGCTGCCTGCAGCAGAGGTAGTGCAGTAAGCGATTCCTGCCATAGGCCTAACCTTAATTAGCCCACTCCTACTTTTGGGCTTACACCAGCCGTGCGCAATCGTACGTACAGGTCCAGAGGGGTCAGACCAGTAATTAGTTCCATTGCTGCGGTTGGTGTTGTTCTCATGGCTCCTGTGATGTTCAAACAAGCCATTCGCTGTATTTGATATAATTTTTAGATGGCCGTTGCTTGTAGAACTTTCGGTCCCCATGCAATTGCTCCATACGTTAACATGGGTCTTATTATTACAGTGTAGATCCAGGTGACCACACGGGGTGATAGACCCAATGTGCGTCCCACTGTCCTCCGACACTGCTCACAAGCCACATATGCTCTTTTTGCTCTGCTGTGTAGATGAGAGTTCCATGTTAGTTTCCTGTCGAGGATTTGTCTTATTACCGAATTTGATAATTTACTGGACTTGTCTTATCACCGGATTTGATAATTCACTGGACTTGACAATTTACTGAATTTGACAAAAAACTGTTCATATTTTCTGGTCACAATACAAGTGGTAAAAAAACTACTTCAGTTACCTAAACTGTTTATTCAATGTAGGCTAACTGATTTTTTTGTATCAATGTATCTATTTTTAATTGAATAAATTATATTATATTAAAAAATTATATTATGCCACTTGAATTTTATTTCTTCGTAATTATTTCTTATAGTACTATATGTCCCCCGAAGTTGGTATCATATGGAAAACTTTTTTATTATCAATTTTAGGAAGAAAAGTTATTCCTCATAAAAAGTTCTGCATCACCTAAAACCTAGGATACAGTCATCAAATATGATAATTTTTCAGTCTTATACGAGGTTTGTCAAAAAATATTAGTTTCACTCAAGAGTAACGTACCTTTAAATTTGACAATGTTACTGAAAAAAGTTGATCAAAATTAAAAGTTACGATTAAATAATATGTAATTATATTCATTTGAATTGAAACTTCAGATTATTTAATTTTTTACTAATGTTTTTATTTTGAATAAACATTTATCTCTTGTGATTACGAAGCACATAATAATATTTCAGGTTCTCCATGTTTTTCAATATTTTTTTTGCATTTAAAACGCGAAATAAGTGCATATTCATTTATTTTGCAAATAATAAAATACATTCAAACACCAAGTTATAAAATTAACATCATATTAATGTTAGAAACAAACAAATTTAATTTTCACTTATACTAATGCTTCGACATATCCAACTTTTTTCAGTAACATTTGTCGATATCGTCAAATAAAGGTACTTTTCTCTTGAGTAAGACTCAAATTTTTTGACAAACCTCGTATACGACTGAAAATTTTTGGTATTTGATGACTGTATTATAGGTTCAGATGACGCAGAACTTTTATGAGGAATAACATTTTTCCTAAAATTAAGGCCATCTAATTTTGGTGTAGTTCAAGTTATGATTATTTCTTTTTTGGTAAATTTATCGAATCACAGCTCAATATTTTTTACCAATACTTTGTAGGTGTATATTTTCCGTATCATCTGTTAAAGTGCATATTTTTATAAAATGGACAACAATGGACAAATTTCCAGAAATTCTGTTATGATTTTGAATTTATTTAACTTTTCTTGTTGTAAAATAGTTCACCATTGAATCAATAAATGATCTATCTGCTTGTAACATTAGACTAAACTATCTCCGAAACAATATGAAATTTACCAGCTGTAAAAATAATTCGGATCGAGTTTGACTTGATTCTATCATCAACGCATCATTCTCATGAAATGTTTGTAAATCAGCTATACGGATTATTCCTAATAATCCTGGCACCGCGCTAGATATTTTTGTTCAGGGAATTTTATTTGCGGGAATATCTAATTGTTTATTCGAAAAAGTAATTTGCGCGTTTCGGTTTATAATTAACGAGAAGTTATTGAGATAACTAATTTCTGGTGTACACAAATTGGCAATTTAGAAAAATAAATCATCATGTTGGTTTCAGTTTTTAATGCGAGTATAATATGTATATTTATGATTCGTTGCACTAAACTTGCGAAAGGATGTGAATGTTCTTGAATTATTATCTTGTACATTGTACCTATAGGTGTCGGGCAAGGAAGAGTCATTTTGACCTGGGTGCCGGCGAATCGGGGAGTGGAGGGCAATGAGGAGGCCGACACTCTGGCAAAAAAGGGATCAGAGACTTTATTCATCGGACCTGAACCATTTTTTGGTATTGCGGAAAGCACTGCTAGATCAGCCATACCGGGACTCCCTCACTCGAAGGCGTTCATATACTACCATTCGAGTACAGAAAATAAGCAGATCCTGGAATGGAGTTGTAACATGCTGTTCAGCTGTTACGTTTTTCGCCTGAAAAACTATTTCATTCAGTGAAGTTTTTGGCTCATTAGTCACTTTCTCCCAAATTTCTACTAAATTTCTAAACATGCCGTTTCATTATCGCATTAGCCACTCCGAAATAAAACATTCATTTTTATCAAATTCCCCTTCCATCCTTGTCTGTCGATGTTCGAAATTTCAATTTTCGAGTGGACTCTTTCTTTCCTCTAACTGCCACAGAAGGCAACAGTTATTTATATTTTATTTTTAATTTGTGGTGAACAATTTTCTATTGTCTGGTTGGTAAATTAATTATTGTATTTTTCCTAGGTTATTTTCTGGTGCTTACAGCTTATCTCTATTTATTGCTTATTTGCTGATTTACATTTTTTTTTGTGTATTTAAGGAACAAAACGAATAGAATAAAACAGATCACTGTCAAGTTGTATTTTAGCACGTGGAGTTCGGGTTTTGTATGCGCTATAGCATAAGCTCCTTTTTACCTGATCTGTTCTATTTATTCGTTCCTTCCTAATGTTTCTCTTCTAGTTCCTTATCTCTGTTTTCTCTTTTTCCGCAGCTCTGCAGCCGGCAAGTTTACGGCAATTTCAATTAAGTTTCACCTCCGAGGGCATCTTCAGTCCATTTCGTTCCTGCCCGTGCACGAGGACCACAATCTGCCGAAGATATCACCGCCACTGCCTCCAAGATAAGTTCTTCCGTCTTATCTATAGCGTGTGTGAGATTTGGATTAAGCGTGCTGATTACAATTGGTTATTCTCTTCGTTTGGTTTTTGAGATATTCAATTTATGTTGAGTTTCAAATAATTCAATAAATAATTATTATTTCACTCTTTGTATTGATTATTCAATAATCATTGAATTGGATAAACGTGTTCTGGAATAAGTATATTTATTTTATTTATTATTTTTTGTAACGTAAATTTAATTTCTTACAAGGTGTTTCCAGCTTTCCACCTTTTGTTTCTTGTTTTAATTGCTTCTTTCGATTAAAAAGCTGGTGGCGTCCAAATTAAAATATTAATTGTACACCCCATCCCAGTGATAGTGTATAAAATAGTTTAATTGGTGCCGAATTCCACTCCCTGAGGTGAAGTGCTCTAGCCTGGGGCAGTTTTAGGTTACAGAGGAGAACAAACCTACGCATTTTTTCGGGACTGCTTACAGGACATTGTCGACTAAATTACCACCTAAAGAAGATGAGTCTGGTTCAGACCTCGGACTGTCGGTTCTGTAATTTGAAGGACGAAACTGCGGAGCACATACTATGCTCATGCCCGCCTTGTGCAGGGTAAGGTATAATATATTCGGTTTTAGTACCTTAGAGCCAAACGACTACAAAAAAGTATCACCAAATACAACCATGGACTTCGTCAGAAGTGGGGTGAATCGTAATCCCTAGAAGTGAGCCACAATTGACCTAACGAAGCTCGCAGTGGAGGTGACGAGAAGGCCCCACTCACATAGAACTTAACCTAACCTAACCTTTAGGTGTCGGGCTCACATTTAATTCTGTTTTATATGAAATTTTTCCACGCTTTTTTATCTTTTGTTAATGTTTCCGCTTCTTCCCAAGGCTTGTCTCTCTTTGGTAACATTTTACCCACCATTTTGCTCCATGTCTGTTTTGGCCTCCCTCTTCTTCTCTTTATTTGTGTTCTTGCCTCATATATCCGTTCCAAAAATTAGTAGGCTATGCTTAATCGGCTAAAATGACGTGGGGTGCGTCATCTTTGCCTTTTCAGTTTATTACGTTAGCTATTGTTATATTCAGAAATTTGTTGTATAGTATTACAAAGCCTGCGTTACTATTATACAGGTTGTCCCACGAGGTTTTGGCCAGTATATATCTCCAGAACTATTTGAACTACATTGAAATTTGGCAGTTATAAACCGTACGTAGTATTACATATTTTAAGCAATCAGCTACTTTGCTACAATGTCACGTTTCGAGTCACGTGGTATAATTTTTAGAAATTTTAATGAGACAACCTGTATATTGTTCCACTTCTCTGAAGAGGCCCTCTGATACTAATTCGGCGATACCTATTTTTTGTGTTAGGTACTTAGAAACGACAGCTCATTTTGCTCAGCGAGTAACGTCACATCTGAATGTGTCTTTCCAAGACAGATGGATTGGGAAAAATTGTGCAATACATTTGCCGGCTTGTTCAACAGATATAATACCGTTAGATTTTTTTCTTTGGAGATATGTAAAAGGATTAGTTTATATTACAGCTCCTAATGATGTAGATGATTTAAAAACAGAATCAGAGCAGCTTGTCAATCTGTTACACCAGAAAGTATTGAAGCAGCATGTACAAGAAATTCACTCAGTGGATTTGAATGCTGTATTAATGAAGGTGGACATCAATTGGAGCATCAACTGTAGTAAAAGTGTTATTGTATTCCAATTTTTTTTGTTTTTCAGCTGTATTTGTTTTTCAAATAAAAAACTTTATAAAAATTATTTTGTCGTTTCTAAGTACCCAACACAAAAAAATAGGTATCGCCGAATTAGTATAAGAGAGGCCTTTAGAGCAGTGGAGCAATATACAGGTTGTCTGATTGAAATTTATAAAAAATATACCACGTGACATTGTAGCGAAGTAGCTGATTGCATGAAATATGTAATACTACGTACGATTTATAACCGCCAAATTTCAATATTGTGGTTAAAATACCTCTCGAGATACATACTGACCAAAACCTCGTGGGACACCCTGTATATATTTAATAATTTTCCTGAAGATGGGCTCTGTGATGACGATAAATTGGACGTCATGTGTAACGAGAAATCCAAACACTGACAAATTCATATTAAGTGGAGATTTCGACAGAAAACCTGAAATATGGCTTCGATGAGCAGAATGTGGAAAGTGGGTCCAGAAGGAGGGCAGTGGTGCAGACAGTCCCGAAAATTACATTTGTAACGAATTAAAGTTATTTTTCTGAATTTATTAGATTCAACATTTTATCTGCATTCACGGTTTATTTATTTTGCTGAATACCAAAGAATGTAGTTATTTCTCAATTTATGTTTCCATTTTTGAACTTCCATATTCCCCCACAACAGTGCGTTATCTCTTCCTACGTGGTACATCATCTTATCCTCAGTGGAGTATTTTTTTCAAAATTTTATGCACTATACCTAATCAAAAAACAAGTATAATAAATGGTAACAAATTGTACTTGCTACAACATCATGATGGTCACAACTGCTCAATTAATTTGGATTCGTGAATAAAATAAAAAAGGTGGAACGTGTCGCGGGACACACGGTAGGAACTTTAGTTCCTTTTAAGCAAAAATTATGTGATACATCTGACGTTATAGATAAACTATCTGCATATTCTTTGATGGTCCAGTAGTAAGCATACCAGACTCTCACGTAGACCCGGGTTCGATTCCGTGAAAAAGTTTTTTTTTAATAATTATTCTGCTTGATAATAATAACAACAACAGGTAGACGTTTGAAATATTTAGCAGAATATTCATTATTATAGATAATGGTACGGTACCCTTCATGAGGGAGTCCGACTGGCAACATTTACTTATAACAGCATCGTATATTTAAAAAAGGAAACCGTAGCATTATACAAATTGGACATTCAAGAACTGTACGCTTACCACAAAATTAGTGGAAACATAAAATTGAATTGTTAAATTTTTAATTTAAAGTTATATTACAGTTTATAGACATTTTTATTTTCTAGATTTTTTCTTAAGTGGGTCGTAGAAAAAAGATGCTGCTCGACTCGTGTGGATTGTCCATATCGCACTTGAACGATTGAGCACTCCGCCTACGGCGTCGTGCTCAAACTTCGTCCTCGTGCGATATGGCCATCATATCCACACTAGTTGCACAAACTACAACTTATTTCAAAATATGCCCTTTTACATTTAAAAACAACCTGCCAAATGTCAAATCAATTTGTCCATCCATTTTAAAGTTATCGAATTGAAACATTCAAGTTTTCAAAATGTCAACACCCTGTATTTCGAGAAGTAAATGTGCTAGACCCCTTAATCGCGCAAAAAAAATATGGAAATAATAGTAAAAATTTACCCGAACAAATTCAAGTAGATCACCAGCACTGCGAATACCAGCTTTGCATAGAATTTTAATATAGCATCGGTGGTTCAGTGGTAGAATTTGCGCATTCCACGCGGGCGGCGCGGGTTCGAATCCCGGCCGGAGCATATGAATCGCTGCTTCGTAAACGAGAGAGAGACTGAGGAAGCACAAGCACGCAATCAAGGCTCATAACGAAGCAACGTAACATAACGTAGCGTAACGTAACGCGTAACGGTCAGATCTTTTGCGTTGCGACCCCTGGTCGCTCAAACATAACCTGACGTAAAGATCTAAAGTTCCAAAAATACTTAGACTATCTTCGATATCCTTTCACCACAGTCAACGAAAAAAACCTGCTTCACTCTAACAAAAGTTGTAGAATAAGGACAGTAGTTTTTTTGTTGATATTTCTTACTTACCTAAATTATTTCATGTGAATTCCATTGAAAATTATAATTACAATTGAATTTTATTTGTTAAAGCAATGCCAATTTTTCCAGTCGAGTATAACTTCGAGAAAAATTAGTATAATATTGATTTAGTATCTAGGCAAGTTGCAAAAATAAATATTCAAACATCAGATTATTGTCAACTCTAGAAATACCACGAACAGCAATTACTATAACCAAACACAAACTAAATGAATATTCCCAGCTACTACATAAATTCTACACTGCAAATATAAACCAAAATGAATGAGTACACATTGCACAACAAATATTCCACAATGTCTGTGTAACATTCAACACCCAATACATTAATATCTAAAGTGCCATAAAGTAAGTAAGCGTGGCTAATAATTATGTCGTTTCAACAACAAGTGTCACACTATGAATTTCAATTGCTATTTTCACTTGGGAATCAACTAATGGCTAATGCACGATTCGGTTTTACACGACAAACATTCAGTATTTGCAGATTTCGACTCGGCCATATTAAACGTAAATGTTGGAGGTAAATAAATGACTATAGGTTATAATTCAAAGACTAAAAATACCTACATTTAAATAAATTACTAGTTGCAGTTTTATGAAAACGGAAAAACCTACGTATTCTTTTTCTGCAGAAAAAAAAAGAATATAACTAGTCTGATAATAGAAATACCATTGTATAAATAAAGTCGGAAAATATTATTAACCATATACACATCACACAATATTGGTATGGTTGAACAATATTAGCTTGCAAGTAAGTGGTAAGGCTTCAAGTTTGAAGTTGGGCCGACTTGCTGTGAGTTTTTTCAAAGGCACACTCATCACATGCTCCTACTCCTAGGGGCTTGAGCATTAAAATTAAATAATTCAAAAGTTTTAGTAGATTCGGCTAGATTTAGTGAGGATGCTATTGGCGTTTTCCACTGCAACCTTTTCAGATTCATTGTGGTGAATTATATTTTTTTGCTCAACTCTTACATAGCCAGTCAGTATCGAGACTCAACCTTTAGGCTAAACTCAGATGGACCACAGCGACGCGTCACGACAACTTTATAATTGTGGTTGTTAGTGGGCGGAGGTCGTGGTTATATTAAAAATGCAATAGAATTAGAGCAGAACTCAGACGAACGACTTCCTGAAGTTGATCTCAACCTGTGGACAGTATCACACACAAAATTGTCGTTGATGGTGGTTCAATGCAAAACACATGGACGACAGACAGACAGACACTTCTTGTCGGTAGCTTTTCTTCGTGTTTGTTCGTCCGAAAGTCGAACTGGTATGGGATGTGCTTAGTAATTTCTTCCATATTTCTTTCTCTATGTGGCGAAACCTGCATATGGTTTCGTCTGTCAACTCAATGAGTTTTATGTGCCTATTATTGGGTGTTGTAGCTCGAAAGGATGAAACATTGTTATAGTTTACCTTTGGTTAACAATAGATTGTTTTAACACGAGATTTTAAAGCGCGTTGAATCAAACACCTAAGCTAGGCTTAATGATAACCCATGTGACATATTGATGTATTTGCAGTACAGCTCGAAATAAACAGTACTAAAACTGGAACATATGTGTCCATGTGCGCGCTGCTACTTTATCGGAGAGAATAGTTTGCAAGTCACACTTTATCAACAGAGGTACATACAAATTTCAACACGCTTTATCCCTGATCCATGTCAATTCTGCCATGCACATAATTTGGCATTTCGAGACCAATTTTCCAGCAGGACAGGGCAACTTGCCATACTGCTACCGCAGTTCGTCAATTTCTTCAGGACAATCTTTCAAGCAGATTCATTTCACTGTCTACTGACTTTCCTTATCCTTTACATTCTCCAGACATTCTTCAGACGCATACATTTGGGGCATGGCTTCAAACAGACATCACAAACCATCAGCCATGGATTGAAGGATGCCGCTAGAGTTTTCTGAGACCTGGACTTGAGACAACCTCTACTCCATCACATGACGTGAAACTTCGGTCTTTATGAAATATGTCTTGAGCGAGGAGGAGAAGTGTCAATAATATGTATTTCATAAAACAATAGAATAATTACAAGGTGAGTACTGTTTATTTCGGGCACTACTGTATTATCAATCAATTACATCAGTCTAAACGTTGACCAACTGGTTAAACTTCGGAAGATCTCATAGAGTTAACCTGTAGTCAAACAGAGAACAATGCAATTTTACTTATTCTATCTGCTTGTGTGTTTTAATTTGACAATTTATAATTGCAATTGAAGTTTTATAGTTATTTTTATTCAGTTCAACATTTAGTACGAATTTTCATAGGTTATGGGTTAATCCACTGGGCACAGGTGAGTGGTTAAAATATGCTTAACCACTATTCAGTTGTAAAGCCTTTTTCCGTTGTAATACGAATTGTCGATCAATGGTCACATAACCAATGGGTTTCAGTTGGCCTCATTGGGTAAAATAAGTTTAATGCTGTGTGTTTTAAAGTGTTCTTTGACTTGTGGAATAAGCGTTATCCGAAATTAGTTTTTTTGGCTCAGTTTATTATTTTATAATGGGTGAGTTTCTTGGGGCTTCATCATCTGTTAGTTCTGGTAAATAAGCTCTTACTTCTTCCAATTCCTCCATTATGTCTATAACAATTTGAACTAACTGTTGTACGGGATGAATATATCACCACCCTTACTTTTCTCCAGACCTTTGGTATGTATCCTGGAACCATGCTTGCTCTAAGGATCGTACACAGTCTGCTAAAGCTGTTTGTCCTTTACAGTATATTTGGATAAATCCCGTCTGGTCCCGATGATTTATATAGTTCAACTGAGTCAGTTGCCCATTTTATTTTGCCTTGATTTACCACTGCCCTAGATACTTTTCAGCTTTCCTCGTTACTCCGTTTTGGAGTCTCCAATACTATATGTCGCTCTCTATTTTTTGGTTCATCACTCATTTTGTTCTCTGGAAAATGTACTTCGAGAAGTTCTACTGTGGATGGGCTAGTACTAGTCGCAGCGATTGCATAAATCCGCCTGGCGACCACTTTAATTCACTTCACAACCAGTGGACGCAGTGGATTCTTACCAGGTGATTCGACCCTAGTGGACCACAGAATTTTTTTATCTAACCTAATCCTTAAGGTAGCAGCAGTCACGTCAGTACTACTTTGGAATGTATTTGGAGAATGTATTAATGTCGCTGATATATGCAATCCATTTACAATGGAAATATTAAAATGAATTGTATTGCAAATCAGCATACCGGTTTCAGTTCCAACAAAACATAGTGTGGTTTTCATAGACTTACCGAAAATAAAATAAAAATTAAGAATGACTGGCGTAAAAAAGACAATTTATTTTTTCGAGTGTGTAATTTTAAGGTTGTGTCATTGGTGGTGTGTGTGTATTGTTTTGCGTGAGCATCGAAACTCAATCTAAATCTGACTGACAATACCATCCACATTCTCGATTCTCCTCACATCGAGAAACAAGTGAACGGCTACAAATGTAATCATAAATATCTCAGTCGACCGTGGATCTGCTGCTCAAGAACCCGTTTCGGTTATTTTAAAAATGCTGCCTTATCAGAAATTACAGTAGGCCGAAGAAGATACGCCTCTATACAATTATAATTCTTGCCGATTGTGCTTTCTACTTTAGTGCTGATTATATTGTAAAATAATTGACAGCTTAACGTTATTTATCCTCTTTAAGCTCTTTTCTTCTACTATTGTTTTCTTCGACTCAGTCATTTAATTTTTTGTGCGTTCCAAAATTTTTCAATTTGCATATTTTCAAGTGCAGAACAAATTCTTCACATTGTAACTGGTCATTAAATGTAATGTTATCTTCTCGTGAATACAACGGAATTTTAGTATTACTAGACTCATAGACTGGTACACTACAAACAATCCATTGAAAACATACGTCTTTTTAATACTTGTAGCATTGAAAAGTTAGTTTTTAGCTGATATTTTATGGAAAAATTTGGTTATTATAGTCAAAAGCGCTCTTATCGTGCTGGTCACTAACCATATGTATCAAATCAGAAGACACAGAGGTTACCAAAATGTGAAGTTACAAATATACACGGAGAATATAATGATGGTTGATGTTTCCTGCACACTAGTTGACGAATTTCCACTTTTTCATTCATTCTCGAAATATTCTAACCATTTTTCCTGATTGAGGATGCAAAATACCGGAAAATTGCTTTTTATTATTCATATTTCCAGAAATTGGGGAATCCAGATCACGTGATCTAATTTGGCCGTAAAGTGCAAACAACTTAGACAGCTGGTCAGTTTTGTATTGTCTATCCAATGGTAAATAGTGTTGGAGATAGACTCCGTTTCACACAAGATGAAGCCACTTGAAGTATGCTAACCGATCTGCGCAGAAATCAAAATCGTTCTAACGACCGTTTCATGCTATTGACGTTACAAGCGATGTTTCATGCCGACAATAATTAAATTGTTGACATTTGACGTTGTGTTTGAAGCAATCATTTACTGTCGAGTATTTTTGAGTTTTGAATATTTTAAGACGTTTAGCTAGTTTATCTGTGAGTGTTGTGTGTTTTATTTGATCTAAAACCATGCCTACTAAAAAACTTTTCCACATTAAAGGCCAATAAAATGTTCAAAATTTTGCATACGCCTGCAACTTCAAGTGGATTCTTCTTATGTGAAACGGTGTCTATCATACCAACCCTCTACATGTGTTAGACTGGGGAAGTTGGGCATGAAAATAACTTCCTGAATACGAACAAATGATTTTTTTGGTTAAAAATTGTGTGATTTTTGGCAGGGGCAAGACTTAGATGTTTATGTTTGCTCTGTCACCGCTTGAGCGTCACTGTGTAGCCATCACCATCAACGCATACCATGGGTGTACGACAACATATATGAAAGGGGTATATTTGTTCATGTATTCAGTTCTCATTCTCCTTTTTTTCACTTATAATAATTAAATTTGATATTATATTAACCCAAAAATGGTTGCATTCAAGTAGAATATTTAAATACTTAAGATACAATCTAAAGTATTGTGTTTACCGGTAGAAAACATCTGCCTTTTTGAAAAAATTCCAACAGGATATCGTCCACACCCTCTGTTGAAACTGAATAGGTGCTAGATAGAGATACAGTTAATAGAAGTAGCGAAAATAAGTAGTTAAACACAGTATTCTCATAGTATAAGAGGAGGATTAAACAGGAAGGGCCCTTAAAAAGATACAGCATGAATGGGCGAGTGAAACAGTAACATACTACCAACAAAAGAACAAAAATATATCGGCTTACAAAGGCTTACAAAGTATGAGTGTTGTCGTTTTTGGTGAACATTAAGTACATCTTGAGTTTATTTGTATTAAATTTGTAATTGAGTTCTATTGAATAGAATGGGAGAATGGACAAAAGTGACCTCCGGAGTGGTGAATTCTTAGGGACGTTTGATATTTACTTGTACCGAATGTTTTTAGCTGTAAAAAATATTATTTCTCATTTTAATGTAGAAAAATGCACGGAAAATAAACTTATTATATTATTCCTCATCTGTCAAAACAAAAGTACTTTTATTTATATTAAAAAATAATAAATTGAAATAATATCGATTATAGTTTTGTTCTAGCAATAAGCTAAAGGATAGGATTAAAACTGATTTACTGCGCATGACAAGTCAAATAATAAATCGAAACTAGGAACTTGTTGGTGTTGGAACGCAATTATTAATAACCAATATATTCAAAAGCTGCTCATAATCTTCAGATGACATTTCCCTAAAGCTTGAGCCATATATTGAAATGTTAAGACATGAATAGGAATTAGGAATTAGGAAAACTTGACTCAGGTTCTAGCATTAAGAAAGGACTGAACCTTTTTATAATCGATTTTATTTGAAATAAATATAGAAGAGTGAGAAAAAACTTGTTCTAGAACGGTTTTATTGTATGTTCATAAATCACTGTAACATCGAATTAGTAGTACAGTGTTCTCAAAAATGGGCGCTCGAACACTGAATTGCCACGGCGCATTCGCAGTAAAAAATTTCGAAGTTTCGAGTTTCATAGCGTGCTGGAGCAATACGATTATACACCAAATTGTCTCGGTATAGCCACAGACCACGTATAACCAACATATAACCAAAAGACTGCACTCTCTAATGAATTTTTTGGCTTCATCAAATGTGCTACCATCTGTAGTTGTCATGATATATTAAGAGAGAAAACTAAGCAGAAATCTATCAATTTCAAAGGCGGTAAATTAAAAACTCCTGTCCATTCCATTTTTTCAAAATCCTGTTTTGAAACCTCTCAAGTCAGAAGTAACAATTTCAGGTTTTCGTGCCTTTCACTGTAAAGCTTTTGGTAACCAAGTTATATATTAGGTTTGAGACTCCAATTCCCAAGAGTTTCCACAGAACCGACAAATCCACAAGGATAGTCTAAATATGTGAAGAGCATTTTTCCAAATAAGCGTCCCCAAACATTCAACTTCTGCTGCAAATTGGATTACTTCAATATTGTGAGTAATATCCTTCAGGCTTTGTTTCTCAGCTTCCTTTAGCACCAACTGTAAACATTGTCCAACGTCATTTGGAGGGTATTATATACCCCCCTTCCTGACGTTGTCTTTGTCATGGTGACAAGGTCGTCTTTATACGCTTGCAGAAGGTCGACACAACAAATAATCTGTGTTGATAAATCCGGTTCGAAGGACCATTTTAGTGATACTAAGCATACCTTTATCAAACAGTTAATAACTTAACAGCTTGGTTGGTTTTTATTCCAAAAATGCATACATTTTGAAACTTACATTGTTTTGATACTTCTTCGTCATTATTTGATTGCTTTCTAAAAGTTTAAGTGTGTATCTCATGTCCCATAAGTATTTCAAAGCTTTAAATGAACTTGGTACTAATATAGTTTTGATTTGACCACTGCAACTCTCGTCATTTTTTCCGTTAGTCCTGTATAAATATTCTTTAAAACCATTTTAACGCTCGAATTATATTTTTTATCAAAAAATAGTTAGCTCTGAAAGCAATTGGGTTAAATTCAACGACAATTTTGTTTACTGTATATAGTTATATAAAAATTCAAATCGTGCTGACATTTGCTCTCATCTATATAATACAAGAAATAAATGTCAATAGGATAAAAATATCCAAGAATGCACAATATGGTGTAGCCTTAAATCACGGTCGCATATATATGTCCGTTCAGTTGTCAGCAGTTTAAACTATTGCCCCAACTGAAAATGGCCTTTTTCGAATGGATAATTGCACTTCGCTTACACTGTCACATACGTTTCTCTTCAATAGGTAATTGTTTACTGGCTATTTTAATATTTCTAACGCTAAAATATTGCTATAAGCATAATAGATTGCATTCTTCGAGATGAACAGTTATACTGTTTGTTCCGTAGAATACATTATATATTACTTGATGAGCTTTGGATTATTTTGTGATGAATTATCTGTGTCAGGATGAATTTATGTTGTATAAGAAAAACGAATAGGTATAAGTGTTGCATTGGATTCCTTTTTCGTGGCACATGAATAGAAAAGTTTTAATAATTTATAATAAGGGTAAAAATAGATAGCTTTATAACACGCTTAAATTAAAGATATCAGCAATCCAACAACTGAGTCTAAACTGGTAAAAAACTGTGAAGAAACCCTCAACTTGTTGGCAAGAGATAACAAACTGCCTCTAATATGGGTGCCGGCACATGAGGGGATTGCATGCAATCCCCTGGGAATTTAATGACAGACCAGCTAGCTGAAAAGGCTCTAAAGCAGCCTTCACAGGTCCGGAACCGTTTTGTGGAGTCACAAAGAAGTGGTGAAGACTGACACAAGGACCCACCGCAAAATGTACCTCAAACATACACCTCAAACGTACACATTTCTCAATTGAACCTGTCAGATCTACTCCAAGAACTCCAAAAAAACTACTATGGCGAAAGCATTAATGAGCACGCTTAAGGATAGACAAGGCTATCTTGTGGATACCATTGTTGGTTATGTTTTAGATCATGTAAGTAGGTATGTTTAATTTTAACAATGTAGGGTTTCCATTTTATAAATGTATGGTATCTTTTTTAACCCTAGAGTACTAATACTCGTAAAATTTACGACGCCGAATTATTTTTCCCGAAATTTGGCAACAACGGAAAATCTTGAGCACAACCCATACGTATAAATGAATAAATACGCTAATATTGTATAAAAAAATTATGCTTGAAACGTTCCACTAGAGCAAATGCACTAACTGGAGCCGTAGCTCAGTTGGTTAAAGCGCCTGTTTAGTAATCAGGAGATCGCAACCGAGGGGTGCTCTGTACATTTATAAAGTCACTCTGCATTTCGGATAGAACTAGTAAGAAATTATAACAATTGATATCATTAATTTTTTCGTTAATCATAATCTTAAATTGAGAATTTATTTTTCACTTTTGAGTTCGATTACCTATTGTTATATTACAAACAAACAAATAGGTACTTTAACGAGATACTTTTTTTGTGCGTGTAAGTTGATAACCTCTCACCAAGTATGCATATTCCGTTTTAAATCCTTTTTAAAAAATGACACGACGACCCTGTAGACAATCACTGAATAACCAAAGCTGTTCTCAACAGTTTCTTTTCGGTAGGCTTGGGAAAGAAACCACATACAACCCATTTTGAGACATTGCAATGGCTGCAAAAACCCACAATCGTTCGACACTCAAATATTTTAAATGGCTATTAAGACCAATTTGTTTTGCTTTACACTAAATTGTAGTATATATTTTAATTCCCAGGGTAAATGATTACCAGAGTGTACATATATATTTGGGTTACCGTTGTCGATTACGGTACATTAGAAATAATAATTTCATTTACACATTAAAATATGCATCAAGCTTAAACATATTTTTAGCTATTGGGTTAGTTACATTCCTATGTTAATAAAACACATGAGGAGACAGATCGGGTGAATAAAAAACATATTCGAAAAATAGTTTTTCCACCCCAATTCTCCAAGTAACTAACTGGTTATAGAAACGCGCGTCAGATAAAGTGGAAAGTTTTGGTGTAGTGGTAGTGTAACTTAGCTGAGTTTGGAATGGTAAAAAGTGTCAACACTTTTGGCACTACTGACACTGTTGCGTTCGTTAATTGGTCAGAGATGATATAGTGCACACTATTATTGCGTTCGGTAATACTTTGGAGTATGAATGGTGTGAACATGGTGGAACACCGTTTACTCGGTACAAAATGGTGGTGTATTAGGTGTTATACACTGATCACACCATTCTTACACCATCAGCACGTGACTAAACTCTGCACTACACGAACACTACACTGCCTCCGCACCAAAAATCCATTTCGAACTCACCTCTTGTATTCGTTAACATGATAATGCAGTTATAAATGTCAGAAGTGCTCTAGGCTATTTCACTTTTCACATAGTTTCTCATTTAGACACAAAAACGTAAAGTGTCATTGCTATGGCTACACATGAGACGAGATAAGGCGAGACTTTTTGTCTCGGTCTCGTCTCTACAAATACTATTATCCAAGAGAAAAGATTTTAGACAAAGTAATCTCTATTAATCAAGATCAAGATAAAATGGGTGAGCTTGAAACCAAACATTTTTTGGAAAAATTCAAAACAGTAAATTTTTAAATGTCTATCTATATTTTCTACCTTTTTATTACTATTTTTTTTGTATTGAAAGCTCTCGACTTGGATGTGGGTGAATTTTTTTTTGGTATACTGTTCTGGCACGCCTATGTACAGTGCGCAGATTCCTTCCCTTGACGTTGAGACAGTCGCATTTAGCTGTCACTCGTTGGTGAAAAAAAAACAAAACGGAGGTATTTTATTTTGCTGCCAAGGTTAATTCAGGGCAAGAGACCATTTCCAAAGTAAAATAGTAGTGTATCTCGCGTACTATCTGAGACAGCAGAGGATTTAATAGTGGCATATAATTGACATTAAGAATGTACAGCCCAGTGGATTGTGGATTCCAGGATAAGGTCTGATTAAACGGCGATATACTTGGTTTTAAGTAAATGAACTGCACTTTCAACCACAATGGGAAATTAATTCTGTAACGGTAGTCCGAGAAGGCCTGGGAAAACTTTCACACGACGTAGTAATAGTAGGAAAAATTATTTAATGTGAAATATATGATATTTAAACGTATAGTGTGATAAATTAATTACTACATACCTTACTACGTGGAATCTTGTCATAAATTATCAAATAAAATCAATAAATGACAAATTCCGAACAAAAATATAACGTATTGAAACGTCGGACCTGTACTGAGGATATGTAGAGATCTATGAAGAAAAAGAAGACATATCTAGAATCATCTAGAACTGTTAGTTTTGTAATTTCTTATAAAAACACTATTTGAAGTAACAAAGGTTTTTATTCACTTCTTGACATATTGGCATGTCCACTAGAGCTGTCCCTGTCATTATTCTCAGGCACGTTCAGCTGGTACCAATTGTACTAACTTATGGTACCAATTGTACTACCTCACAAGAACTGTCATCGAAATGTCTAGAAATATTATCGAAAAGTCGTTGACATTAGTAAGCTTTAGTTTTTGAACAATTAGAAGTTTGAGTTCTGTGTTCTGATAGTGAAACATTTTTTGTTTTGAATTGTGGAAGTTGAAATAAAGGAGGTTTGAGATAGTGAAAGTAGCAACGTATACCATAAAGACATGAATACTTCCAGACCCCCAGCATGGAAGGAAATACATGGAAAGGAGGAAGGAGAAGAGAAGGAAAGACGCAGAAAATATGATGAATAAGAGAAGGAAATACATGAGGAGGAGAAGGAAAGACGTAGAAAAGAGGAAGAAGGAAAGGCGGAAGGAGGAGTAGAGGCGCGGACAAGCAGATGTAGAAATTATAAATGGCCCAGCACAAACCTAGCAAACATTAAGCATAATTTTTTCATCTGATTGTTTACGCCTCTTCTCCTTCTGCCTTTCATCTTCCTCCTCACGTCTTTCATTTTTTTCTTCTTGCTCCCTCCTGCGTCTTTTCTTCATTTATTCCTCCTTCCTTTGTGTTTCCTTCTCCTCTTCAATGTTACGTTCGGACCGGTACTAATGAGATGTAGATGTCCATGAAAAAAGACATAGGTGCATCTAGAATCATCTAGATTTGTCATCGAAAAGTCAAGATATGTCATAGAAAAGTCGAGTACTGTCTGGAACAGGTGAAATGTATAAAAAATTTTTGAGTTACCAGAAGTTTGACTTGTTAGAATAAAGGTTATTAACAGTATATTCCCCGACTGGTTTCACAAATAACATTTGTACCGTCTTAGATTATTGTATTTTTATTTTTAGTGGTTATTCCATCAATATTCTTCGTGATCTAGTTTAGTTCTCAAGAAATTCACCATTTAAAATTTCTAGCTGTGATTCACTCTTTATCAAACTTAAAAAATACAATTTTTTACATTCAAGCTCACGCTCAAAGTCAACTATAGTCCAGACACGGTGGGCGTCCGTTATTCTAGGATACATTTTTTATCAGTTGCTTTTGTCAAATTCAAAATAACTTATTTTCATTTTCCATTAAAAACCTACTTTTTGAGCTCACGAAGTCTCTTTACTACAATTTAGACTGATGTGGATGTTCATAAATCTGACGGATTTACGACAGAAGCAGCATAACTGAATCTCTAATCTATAAAAAGATAACTTATATAGTGTCACTTTTGCATCCTGAAGGATATGTATCAAAGTTTATGGTATTTAAACTCTTTTTAATCCATCACTCCTTGTTTGATTTATGTTAACTATTAAAATGAATAAATAATAACATTTTAAATGATCCAATTGCACATTTCATAATTCTGTTCCTTTCGAAATTCATTATTATTTGTTTTTTACATTCTTTTTATTTTATACGCTTGTATACGTACTTAGACAATGAAAATTGTAATATTTGTCAAAAAATCTTCATTGTTTTGGTCAATTTTGGGAAATTTAAACACAAAATTTTTTATATTGCTATTTTATTGTTTCAGCTATCGTTCTCTCGAAAATAAATTATAATTTCGACTTATTTTGAAATATAAATAAGCATTTAGGCTGACTACGATCGGTAAAAATGTTATTCAAATATTTTGAAGGGTCTAAAAGATATTGCACTAATAAATCACCCTGTATTGACATTCACTAACAAATCTATTAGAATCCTATAATTTTTCTCAGACTTCATCGGACTTATAAACCTTTTTTCCAGTGTAAGTTCGCCATATACATATTTTTAGGTGTTCTGACATCGTTTCAAAAATTACGACCTCCGAAGGGTCCATAGACGTGCAAGCACAAGCTTGCTTGTCTACACAAATCCGTCTACAGTCCATCGGGACATTGAAGTTCTGATAGATTATCAGACGTTTAAACTGTATGTAAATTTCACAGACGTATTGATGTTTATGTCGCAATACGTCTTACAAATTTGTCAGAGCAGTCTACTGCGATGAATGCAGATCAGAAAGTGCCTCTTCCTCGTTTATTAGTAACAATTGTACGGTGAGTGACGGTTGCATTGTGTATCTCCGATTTACACTCGTGTCAATGTTACTATGCAATAGTGATAAAAATAAATAGTCCTACCTGACGTTTTGCCGACTTATTTGCAGCAACAACAAGTGACACAACATTTTTTAGAATACCCTACACAGCTTAGGTTTGTTTCAAGCGTGATTGTTACAATCTATACGTTAAAGTTATTAATTTTCCTAGATATTTAATTGAAACGAAAATTAATCAGCTTAAACTGTAGCAATTGCTAATTAAAGAAGAAAAACAGCTATCTAGTTTTAACGTCAAACGTGTTATTCAATAAAGTAATTAGAGCTATTTCAATAATAATTTCAAACAACAGAATACGAAAGCTGATATAAATCTTTCTGGAAAACCATATTACCACCTCTCTTCACAAATGTATAGTTTATTATTTTTTTCATTCGTCAAAATCTGACATTTTGGTGGTTTCAACCAATAGCAATACATTATTCTAGCCAATCATTCGGTATTATACCTACTGATAATTTTGCTTCCTTATCGACAATACCTTGTTAACATTGAAACGTTAAAATTTTAATTTGAATTTGTCATGTTTAATTGTTGAAAAAAATAATCTTCCCAAATACAACTCGTTCTTCAAATCAGATCACATAATTCTTCATTTTCATCACTCAAACTTGTTTATTTGAGGCAAAAACATTGAAGCAAACCGAATTTAGATAAAATCCCTCGTCCTAACCTCTAACCCTCATATTTGTGCCAAATAAACAAGTTTTCGTGGAAAAGGAAAAATTATCAAAGGTAATACCACGAGTGCTCCAAATTTTATCGATAATTTTTTCTTTTCCACAAAAACTTGTTTATTTGGTAAAAATATGAAAACAAACCGATTCGGTTTGTTTGAATGTTTTTGCCTCAAATAAACAAGTTTGAGTGATGAAAATAAAAAATTCTGTGATAAAATTTGAAGAGCAAGTTGTATTTGGAGAGATTATTTTTTTCAACAATTAAAAATTTTGTATTACCTGAATGTTCAATATTCTCTTGGGTGATGGCACTGAATCAGTTTGTGTTCATTTTTCAATAAACTTCGAAGCACTTTTAGTTGTCAATAATAACAAATTCAAAGTAAAATTTTGAAGTTTCAATGTAAACAAGGTATTATCGATGAGGAAGCAGAATTATCAGTATAATACCGAATGATTGGCTAGAATAATGTATTGCTATTGGTTAAAACCACCAAAATGTCAGATTTTGACAAGTGAAAAAAATAATCGATAAAATTTGAAGCTCTCGTGGTATTACCTTTGACTATTTCACTAGAGTAGATTGATAACTGACAAAATTTTTTGAAGGTTTTGAACTGACAGTTTTTTGTCTTGTCGCGGCAATTTTTTTTGACTTTTAATATATCAAATCTATGTGTATAAAATTCTATAACTCTGAGATAAAATTCAATATAAAATCTTTGTTAGTGGTTTCTAAGGAAACTAAGTTGTTTATTTATTTATTTAACTGTCTAAAAATTATTAAAACTGTTTCAAAAATTTCAATAAGTATTATTAACATGAATAATACAAGATTTGAGAATAATTCAATAAATAAAATAGAGAGTACAATTAAGCAAAGTATACCGCGAAATACAATGAAAACAAAAAAGTTTGCGTGGGAACAGTTTAGAACGTTTCTGGACGCACGTAATTATATGTTAGAGAAGGATACTTCTGGACAAGTTATAGCAAAAATTCTTGAAGATTATGGTTTTAACATGAAAAAAAGAGATGGAACTGATTATACTGAAGCTTGTGTGAAGACACTTTGGAATACGACTGCTCAAATGGTTCAGGAAAAATATTTTCTAGGATTTAACATCAAAATTGATCCATTTAAAGATATTACCTATAAATTTGCTAGATTGGCCAGGGATACAAAACGTAAAAAGCTTCAGGCTGAACCAATCCCCAAAATAATGCTACAACGTACCTACAATAAAATTATAATAATTGTACTTTTTACATAAAAAGTTTGCAATAAATAAAACGTTTAAACATATGATTATTTATTTTTTCTCTCGTGAAATAGTCATGTCGAATACCACTCAATTAAAAATTTTGTAAGGTAAAATTTCTCTCTTGTCGTATTCAAGTTTGTTGCTTTTAGGTAATTTTGCTCATGACATTTAATCCAAAACTCGCCTGACGGCTCGTGGTTTTGTTAAAAATGTCATTCGCAAAATTGCCAAGCAACAAACTTTCATGACAATCGAAAAATTTTGCCAACAAAATGTTCTCTCTCGTGGTATTATATATGATAATTTCTCCCAAAGGTTCCGCACTTAAATCGGTTAATAACTACTAAAGTTATTAGCTTGTGTTTGTGAATATTTGTTACTGTATGTAGGATAATTAAGATATTCCAGTTCCAAAACTAACAATTAATTTCGTCCTATAAGAATATAAGAACTTATCATTATTCCCTCGACGTTGTTTAATAGTGGGATTGCAGTAGAATTTGAGAAATTTTCGAACGACACCTCGAAGAGGTGACAACATCGATATTGAAAACATATGCTAAAGGATTGTATAAAATTAATTTGGAAAAACACTCTCTCACCTATTTTTTCCTCATTTATTGATTTTACTATGTACTGCCTTTTACCCTCTTCCAAACCGAAAAAGTTGAAAACCTTCATAATATCTCAAGAAGTCAATACGTATTTTTGAAAAAATTGCAAAAATACTCCATAAAATAATGTGCTCAACTTAAAATTTTGACCCCCTATTTTTTCAAGTTCCAACAAAATGTCTTTCACATCTGTTTGCGAAATTTATTTCGAATTCATCCTGTATAAACATTAACATCCCTTCACTTTTTATTATTTGCGCCTGCAAATAACAAACTGTTTAAATAAAAATAGCAAATTTAATATAAATGATTAAAATAGGAATTGTTACACGAAAAAAAATATATATCACTGACAAATTGTATATTCGACACCGACTAGCGGTCAAGCCTTGGGCACCAGCTTCGGGGAGTTTACAGTATCCTAGTTCAAAGGACCACAAACCGCGTGTACCGTGTTGGTAAGGACCTTCGCGCATGCGGCGTCTCATCCACGGACACGCTTCTCATCGTATATCGTGTTTTTCTCAGGTAAGAGATCCCGGTGTAGTTGTATCTCGTCTTGAAAACTCTCTCTCGAGAATATCATCCGATTGTCGACCACCACCGATTTTGCCGGCATGAAAATATCCGTGATGGGGCTCTCCTGAGTGTCCTAAGTGGTTGTTGGTTGCAGATCGCGAGAGATATGCACACTGTGTTTTGCGTGCCTGCCTCCATCTACCTTTTGCTCATTATCACCCCTTATACGACTTCCTGGTGGTAAGTACAATTAACTTTACAATCACGTATCTAGCACAAGATTTTTTTATTGAATTCAAAAACAGTTAATTGCTAATCCCTATTAGTTTGATTTAAAATAGAATTTATTGAATCAAGTTTCAGACAAATAATTTCAGCTAATAAGATTTATTAATCTTAAATTGGAAATAAGTCACATTTAAATCACTACAACTCAGATGGCTTTCATATATTACATGTGGAAAATATTTTGATAAAAAAATGTTTTATTGAAAAAATAAAAAATGAATCATAACTTAAACCAGTTAATAAGTGTTCATCTGTTTTGAAAATATGTTTACTTTATATTCGTTTCAATTTGTTTTCGATTATTCACAACAGCCGCCATAACATTCAAATTGCGCCTGCGCTTATAAAGTAAACCGACAATTGTCCAATCATCGATTTTTATCAATAATCGTAATTAATATTCACAAATTTTATACGCTCTAAGCATTTAGATATAACGATAAAGTGCAGAAAGTTAGTCTGGCATATATAAAGTACACAATTTTTCCTACGACCTTAACAAATCTCTGGTGAAACTTGTTTATGTTTGATAATGTTTCAATAATGTTTTACAAATAAAATCTCTGAAATTCGTGGTAGTATTTTGTGTATGATGAATTAAATGAATATTTATATAGACAGTATTTGTTGTACCTATTGATTTTCACTATTTAATTTTTTGTATTTATTGTAATTGTTATTCAGTTAATTCATATTTTCAAATGATAATATGATTTCTTTAAATTGAAAAAATGTGCATTAGCTAGAAAAATATTACTACAAAAATGACAAGATGGAATGGTCTTATCACTCTTAGTTTATCAGTCAGTGAAGAATAAAAAGAATAGTTAGTCTGTACATGTTTATATTAAAATACCTAGGATACACATTATGTATACAGGATGCTCCAAACAAAATTCACAATTATTAGAATCTGCTGATAGCATTATGTTGATTTAGCAATATTTTGGTTACTGAGCAATAACTCATCAATCACACCAGCTATAAAATAAAGTAGAACTATTTTAAAGAGCATTCTGGGGAGATCGTAATTTTTCAGCTTTGAATTTCACATAAATACATTCTATATACTTTTCTGTACAACCCATGAACTTCATACTTTTGATTAATTTTCAAGTTTTTATTAGTTACAGTAGGAGAAGAAAATTTGCGCTCCAAGTCGATTTTTTCGAAACAACAAGAAATTTTCTGTTACAATAAACATACTAAACTGATTTTTAAATATTAAATCAACTTCAAGAGCCCATTAAACGATCTAATGGTTAAATCCATCGAAACTATTTCAATAAAATTGATACTATTAAATATATACTGAAATATATTACATCCTGTATGTCTTTGAAGCAAATACATATAATCTAAGTAATAAAGATAAAGCGAATAAAGTCTTGTGTTGACATTTTAGTAGTACCTAGTAAAAAGTGTGTGTTTGAATTTCATCCAAAGTATGTGGTAGAAAATGAAGTTTACCTAAAGGGTAATAAATTATGTAAATATTGTTTATTGGTGCCTAAAATTATATTCATGAATATTGAATTCGGTATCTGCTTTAAATACGTAATTTACTATTGAAAATATTTGGTACATTCACAATCCAAGTTTTTTTTCTAAATCTGAATAGCGTCTCATGTTAAATTGTAGTCACAAATATTGATGATGATAAAGTAACCCGTTTTGTTCGTATGTTTGACGTTTACATCATGATTGTTTTAGCACTCTAATGCACTATAATGTTTTTTGGCGCTTTTATGTTCCTTATTGTAAATTTTATTTCTGGGAAATATTAATAACTAGTGGAAATTGAAAAAAATTATGAAAAATTCGATCCAAATCCAAGTGTACTATTTTGGACACTACATATTCATAGATCTCTACCTTAAACCCACAATTTTTAAAGGAGAAATATGAAGTTGTGATAAAATATCGTTTGGAAAGTCTCTTCTTCATTCTCATTCGCTGCAGCAAACTCAAATTTTTTTTCCATGTAGGTATGCAATGTTAGTATTGTTTAAAACGCACTAGCAGATTGTTTTACATTTAGGTATAACTGCAATATAGTAGTTGTCAGTATTATAATCCAAGTGACCTTCAAGTTTCGGCAAGATGGAGCACCGCCACATTGCCAACTCAATTCTAAATCGGTGATCGGGGTGGCGAGGATCAATAGATTGACCAGCACGATCACCTGAACTCATGTTATTAGATTTTTTCAATGGGATGTATGAATATTATGGTGTACAGATTCACGCTTATTGATTTATATGGCTTAAAGGAGGTAGAATGCTTGGAATTAAGACGGTCACGCCTGATATGTTGATTAATGTAAGATTAGTGTGAGGCCAAGACGTTCTGAACATTTTGGACATCTAATTCATTGATATTCATGTTTTTTTTTTTCGTTTTTCAAATTATTAACATATAAGTTTTACACAATATTAGGTTTTCTATTAATTTTTGCAGTGAATTTCATCTCAAATTTGACGTTAGTTGTGATTTTCTATGAATAAATATGTACATTGGGGTGTTTTTATTCATCGAAAATTATAGCTCCAAGTGGTATTCGGCCATACACGTAAGTTTTGATGATTTAAAAAAAATAGATATCTATATCTCCACCGCATTGTATCCTATCGGATTGTTCTACATTCTTTAACATTCTTAAAATGACAGAAAGCGTAAATATCAACGCCTTATATCTTAGCAAAGTCATTTTCGAAAAAATGAGAATTTCATAGCAGAATCCGTGTGCTTTATAGCAAAATCTTGTAACCGTTAAGTTTTTGGATAAAACCTGGATATAAACTTAAGTTGCGGACAGAAAAAACGTTCCAGGGTCCTATTCTCTTCAAAACACAATCAACGGGTTGAAATGGACCAAGAAAGTGTCTCAAATTCATTGAAACTAAACTATTAATTTACAATAGTACCAACAACTATCGAAAAAACTGACAAACTGAAGTAGAAAAGCAGAGTGATTAAATTTAGTGAAAATGTGGGTTAACATAAACATAACTGAATTTATTATGTGGTAATGGTGGAATATTCACACAGTTTAAGGATCATTATCGTTAAATTACAACATAAAAGCCAAAAATAAAAAAATAATAATAAAACAAATTAAATCTTAGCAAAGAATTTATTTTTTACGTAATAGTTAACACTTGACTTGAAAAAATAAAATTGCAGCTCGATATTTGTTTTTAAGTGGTTCTAAAATCCATGTGAGATTATTTCAGGGGTATATGTTTAGGTAGAGCACTTGTGGAGTAATAAAGTTTTAACGAGCAATCAGTTCATCTATTAGAAATAAGCATGTTTGCTTTATATTTTATTAGTTTAAGTGCTGCTTATAAACTCAACTTCGATTTATTATTTTAAAGTTTTTATAGATGGTTCTTAATTTCGTCTCTTTATAAAGTGATTAAATGTAAATTTAAATATAGAATGTTTATTATATAAACAGATTTCAGACGATCGGTGATTTTTTAAAAATTTTCTATCTAAATATCAAGATTAAGTAAAATATCTCAATGGATTTTCCATAAAGTGCATTTGCTTAAAAGTAAAAACAATTTAATTGGCAGTCAGTATTTTTAATTTTGCTAATAATAATTAAAGAATTTTGCAAAAGTCGCAAGGCAAACCACTATATGGAGGTTCATAAAAAAGAAACAAAAATCTTGCTTGAAAACAACTTGCCATCGGGAGAGGTAAATAGCAATGCCTAATTAAAAATTGGTTCTTGAAAAACAACCTCTTTGTTTCTATAAATGAAGTATACAATAATTATTAGACATGATATTATTTATTCAAATTGATTTTGCAATGTAAATATTTGTATTACTTGAAAGTTTTTTTTAGTTTTTGTTAGTATCTGGGATGCGTGAAACGTTATAAAGAAATTGTAATAATTACTGCGGTCTCTTAGCTTCTATAAATGAACTAAAATTACAAATTAGCTTTTAGAAACTAAGTGAAATTAACATAGGAGTTTATTATCAATAATTCGTTAAAATCTAAAAATTCCGCCTCCTTTTGATTAACATTCTCAGACGGCTTTTATGGCACAACCATATAAAGTTCTTAATAAACCTACACCTTTCTTTTTGAAAAAAATTAAAATATTTAGTGCTTTTCTGAGATGTTTACACAACTTATACAACACATAGGTGTAAATTAACAGCTATTAAACATACACTAGCTTTCAATTCGAGTTTATTTTTAAAATTAGATAACTTAGACCAGTTTAGACATTTCTTTCATGCTGAAAGTCCTCGGAACAGGTGTTACAATATTTTCGAAATCACCAGTGAACACAATTCTCTCGAATATCTTCTGTGCGTTCCTTGTGATGTATGTTAATTGTTTCGGGAAATTACATCACAATATTTTGTATATTTCTCAATTCTACGTTTTGGTAGCGAACCGGCTTCCGTTATCAAGAACAATAATTGAGTTTAAGACTGCGAAAATTTGTTGTCAAATATTAAAAGTCCATTCACAGTTCATCATAAAATGTGAAATGAAATCTTCTAACAATATTAGTCCTCTAAGAATTAGATTCAGTGAAGTGGACGCTCCTGAAACGGATATAGCGCTTTTTAATGGCTCCTGGTGTAGTGGGAGGATGTAGCATAGTCTCCATGGATGTACAGAGAGACAGTACCAAGTTATTTTCATGAGAAGAACTAACAGAATTTGTCTTCCAGCAAAACAATTGTACATTTCACTTCAACAAAATATTTATAGATGATTTAAGATATTTTTTACAGACGTTGCTGCTATTGTGTTGAAAAAATAGTGCAATTTGCATGTATTTGCTTTTTCTAGCAGTAAACACATCATATTTAAAGTCGAAATGGTTAAATATAGTAGAAAATAAGAAAATTTGTTTCTATTTCATACTCTAAGTAGTGTCATAACTTCGCCTAGATGTAAACAGACAAGAGTTGTAATAACAAATAAATACGAGTTTAGTATTATAGTGTGTCTAATGCTTACGTTCGAGTCTGTCAAACATCAACAGCACCAAATATTTTAGAAAATTTGTTCACAATTACTAAACGTCTTTTTAATTTATTTTTGTCTGAATTATATACAAATTAAAACGCGTAGGTCGTACTTACTCATTTGTGATTATATTAAGGTCATTCTCACGATATTTTCTGAAAACACTATACAAAGTAGAGAGTATTTTCAAAGTACAGTCTTTTTCCTTTGTTGTTTTCATCTATTATAATATGAACATTGTATGAACGTATTCATTCACCATTTACAAATAAATCCCTCAATGTTGACATTGGAAAATTTCTCTATTGTACGTATATCATTCATTGATTCTAATTTTCCATCGCTCCTGCAGATTTCAGGCTGCAATAATTTCATTGCTTTTTTCAAGGCTTTGATTTCTTCTACATTGTTTTGTATTTCCTTCTTTTGCATCCAGTACTCCTTCCTTTCGCCATGGCCTCACCATTCTAGTACCTTTTCTTTATTTATCACCTAGTGATTCTTGTTTTCAGTAATTTCTTGCTTCTTACTTTCTAATTTAGCCCTTATAGGTTGTAGCGTTGTTTGATTCATTGATTTGTTCATTTCAATAGATCTGAAAAGGTTGCTGTGGAATAGGTCGATTAGCCACCTCATCAAATCTAATTTCAGTACAGCCAGTCAAGGTCTCAAGTCCTCGGCTCATTGATCAATTGACTTTTTGTCCTCTTGGTTGTACTGTTGTTTTAAAAAGACTTTTCCTCATTGGCTTCTATATTCTTTTTACAGAAATCCTTTTTGAACAATGCACATTTGGGCTCGCTAGTCCAAAAAGCTTAAATCATTAGTGAGATAATGTGTGAGGCTGTTTCTGCCACTTCCATGTACCACTGACAAATTGGTTTGTGTTATGCTCGACAGCCCAGGTACTTGAACTGAATATTTGTACCATTTTCCATGTTATCTATATACCTTCATCAAAAAGCTTCGTGTCTTCTATATAGGCTACTAGACTGGGGAGATTTTCAGTAGTTGTAATGATTGTATTATTCTCTCCAAAGTGCTCACGTCTGATCCTTGTGATAGTAGGTATATGAGTAGGTGCTTCATCGTAGAGTTCACATTTCTTGCACATAAGTACACTAGCTTCATCTTGTTTTGTTGACTCCTATTTGGGCTTAATATTTCCTTGGTCAACGAGTTTTTTATCAGGAGTTTGTTTCACTTCTGCTCAGGCACGTGGCTCCAGTACTACTGCTGCAGCTTTTGAAACCCCTTCTGCTGGATCTGGACAAGAGAACTCAATTTTAGACTCTTTTTTCGCTGGGGTATCAGCTGATCCATTTCTCACAATACCTTTGTACCCGGGTAGTGTTATTCCATTGTGATTTTCAATGGTTAAGAGTCGAAGAGTCGAAGAGCATAAGGATCTTTTGACCCCTTATACCTTTTCTCTGTTTATTTGAAGACATGTGTTGATAGTGCCAATTTTCGCCTGGAGTACAGATACTTATTTCCCCAACCTTGATGCGTTTCTGCCTGCAAGTCCCATTAGAAGACAGAAAAGGGACAGAGAAGAAAAGGGAAAAGATAAAAAAGGAGGAAGCAGAGTATCGTCCCAATTTCTATATCGAAAAACTCTAACCTGTACAGAGACATGACAATTACAGATTTCTCTGCCTTGGTCTATGGATACAGTATTTTCGCTATTAGAAAAAGACAGCTTGCCTCTGACTTTCCATCTCTCTCTCTCTTAGATGCTTATGTGTTCAGAGTTGGCTTGTTGCCTCTATCTTTTGTATCTCTATAATTATAAATCGTATAATAATCTCGTTATATTAATAGCCATAATAAGATATTATTCCCAAATTATTAAATAAAACTCGTTCCCTTGAAACAGACATCATATATATTACATACATTACTGAAAGTAAAAGTTTTATAAGCTGCCAATTTGTATGTTAATCGGAGATAACGAGAACAAGTTAATATAGTTATATTAAAAAAATATTCATGAAGTGTGTTTGCTTGATGCAAACAGTTATAGACCGACATAAATTAAATGACGAGAAATGGCAGAAGTTTGTTTCCTTAATTTGCTGACATTCGAACGTGTGCTCAAATGTTAATTATAACTTGATAAATTGACTTATGAATTTAAAATAGTGTAATTATAAAGCCAGATGTGTTACAGTGTTGCCACACAATAAGTATTATTCAGGTATTGGTAGTAATGCTATTTTAATTTTAAGAATGGAACTATATGAAACAAATATTATTTTCTAATTTTCCAAGGTCATACATAAAATACAATCAAAAGTTTTTTGTTGGCTATAATAGGTCAACCGGTATAATTGGGCTTTAAGTTAATAGTATTTATAATGTCAAATAAGTCATCAACTTAGTGGAAATTATAATTTTGCTTCAATTTCAGTCTGATTGCAACATTTTGTTATTGACCATAATACTGAAAACAAATTTTAATTAGTAAATTAATCAAAGTTAGCCGACACTAAAACTTTCATGTACACAATTATCACTTGCCATTAAATATGACGTAGTCTCACGACCTATATTATTTAGGTACAGAGTCCTAATAACTAGCTATTCTTAGTAATCACCTTAAGGTTCAATGGTGATTTTTAAACCTGTAAAAATGATTCAAAATATGTATTTTCGAGATTAGGTTTGAAGGATGGACCTGTTCTGTTAATTGAATTTTAATACCCATCGATGTACCTATTAATTCTTTTGTGTCTTAGTTTGGGTCTGAAACTATCGAGAAATGAATTCAAAATTGATGTTTTTACATACCTCCATAGTGCGGTGGATCGATTGTGGTGCGACCAGCGGCACTTGTTGGAAGTAGGTATGAGGTAGAGGGAACTAGGAAATCACAAACTGTAATCAGTGCATATTTAACTAAAACATTTTAGTTTCATCAATATCACAAACATATTTAAGGTGTGTGTCTTATTTTTTACAGGACCAATGCTATATTTAGTTTATAATTGAAACATGGCAACATTGACATCAGTGAAGGATTTACAAATTTTCAAGGTATAGCATGAATAGCTTTTGCCGCCCTTGCCTCAACAATAGGCATGTCATCAAGAATCACTGAAATATTGATTTGATATAATTATATAATATACAGATATTCTGAAGAAATTACTTATTTTCATTTTACATGTGTGGTTACATTTATTTTAGTGAAAATATAAGCACAAAATTCAACCATCCGCCATCTTATCTCAAACACCAATCAAGAGAGACTAGAGAGTGACGTCGTACTTTGGCAAATATCTATGATCCCGAACATCTGTTTTGAATTATACATTGTGGAACCGCACACCATCGATACACATTAGGATTCATCTCTATGATAACTAAAAGCACAAAATAATTCAAATTTTGTTCATGTATCAAAATAAACTTTTAGCCTGCAGGCTGTCAAGTGTATGAAGTTTGACTTTGACACAGATCATAGATAACGTATTGACACAGATCACCCATAAATGGTATTTACGAATTGATGATGTCATTACTATTCTGGCGTTTTGGCGCATAATTTGAAATATGTTTTTAAAAGTTGAAATTTTCCTTTGAAAACTTTTTTCTTACAAAAATAACATTTGTTGTAGATAAAGTATATACAGTGTGTCCCAACAAGTTTTATACAAATGGAGAAAAAGTTTATCTTACATTTCACAAAAAAAAATATTCCTGATAAAAAGCTCTGCATGACTTGTAGATCCATAATCAAGTACAAATTTTTTAAAACATT
>CAJUYI010000114.1:66151-104752 GCA_910591695.1 Galerucella pusilla
ATCCATAATCAAGTACAAATTTTTTAAAACATTGGCTGGAATACAGGGAAAATCAAAATTATGATTTGGAGTGAGAGTAAAATACGTTCAAACTGTAGTGGAGAGCAAAATGTTCATTGAAATTGTTATTAAGTAGCAAAAAATTATGATAAAAATTAACTCTTGAATTTATTTATTACATATCTGACAGTTGTGAAATGTATTGTTTTATCAGGGTGTCTATTGATTTCTGCTGCTTCCCTACATGTTTTATAATTTTCTCCAACAATGAGAACAATTTCAATTTTATCTTTAATTCTCAATTTTACTGGAATTTCTTATTATTGCAAACACACACATTTATGTAACATCTAACATTTGTTGACAGTTATTAGATATTCCAAAGCACTCTATCCAGAACGTGTTTAATAAGGATGAGTAAAACAAAATCAGGCGCTTATTATGACGGGATCTTACGATGTTTCGTACTGCGCATTAATCTAACAATTGCTGACGTGTTTATTACAATAATCTTGTAATTTTTATCTGGAAAAATCACTACTCTACAAGTGTGCATAATTTTTTGATACTTAATAACAATTTCAATGAATATTTTGCTCCCACTACAGTTTTAACGTATTTTACTATCACTCCAAATCATAATTTTGATTTTCCCTGTATTCCAGCCAATGTTTTAAAAATTTTGTACTTGATTATGGATCTACAAGTCATGCAGAGCTTTTTATCAGGAATATTTTTTTTTGTGAAATGTAAGATAAACTTTATCTCCATTTGTATAAAACTTTTTGGGACACACTGTACGTGAGACACACTGTACGTGAAAACATAGTGGAGCAGTTTTTCAAAATCAGTCATCATGCCTATTGTCATATCATAGGTACATTATTTTTACAATGCAACAATTTCGTTGTAATTGCACGTCAAATAATTTTTCGGTATATTTTTGAGCTAATCGAAGCTCAATCATGTATGGGCGGGGTGATGGGGTAAATTATCCATTATATTCGAATAAAAATCGAAAAATTATATACAAACCGTCCAGTTCGTAGCCTCCAACCAGTGGTAAGACTGGCATGTATGGGTTGTTAGTGGGAATAAGAGGGGCATATTTTTTACAATTTCGCTCCTTTCACTCATAAAAAGTGTGTAGGTACAAAGGGCGCAGAGGCGGAAGGCCGATTACTGATTGAGGGGCGGCGAACTAGCTATTTTACTCTGTCTAGAATATGGAAGTTTGCTCCTCTCGGAATGTGCAATGTGCAAGTGAGAGAGAAAAGTCATCGACAAAATTTGTTGCAGACTTCTATCTGTAAGACATCAGAAGACCGCCATAGAAAAATCCTTTCGATTTCTATGAGATAAAAAAATTCTTCCCGCCCCCAAAATCTGCCGCCCTAGGCTCTAGCCTACTCAGCCTGCTGGTAAATCCGCCACTGATTGACATTATTAAGTGAGTAATATGTAAATGATTTCACACTAATTACAGCTTTCGGTTGTCTACTCTCCTACGTCATACCTACTTTCGAAATGTGCCTCTAGATCGCACCACAATCGATCCACCGAAGTGTGAAACCCTCAATTTCGAACAATTGTTGATGCAATATTAAATTAACGACTGAAAATGTACAGGCTATTACGTGGTTAATTGAAATCCTAATAAACAAAATATTCAGTCTTTGTTTTTAAAGTACAAATAAAGTAATTCGTGATTCTATTTAAGAATATTGTGTAGCAAATGACAACTGCACTGAACCATTTAACGCCAGCGGTAAAACCATAGAACAGGTGCCAATATTTAATGATTTATACATCACCAACTAGTGTTGTTAAAATTAGTTGAAAAACATTTTTTAACATTTTCGAAAATCATCACAGTCAGATACTACTATAACTCTTTCCGAAAGGTTTCACCTCTGACACTAATTGCTCGTATATTTTGTTTCAGAAAAGAAATGAACATTCCAGAAATTAAATTGTACAATCGATCGTAAATTTTGTTTACAGAGTTGTAGGTAACGCCCTAATATAATTTATTTTAGGTACTTACATAATAATAGTGTGTAAAATTAAATTATACGTCTATTCAAACAATTGGAAAAGCAGCAAAAATGTTGACTACAACTTAGTTGATTGAGATAATGTATGTAACAAAAGATTTTATCAATACATTTTTGTGCTATCAGTGTACTAGTGGAAGTATTTCATAAAAATCTAACAAAATATAACTTAATATAACGAGACACAAAGGAATTGAGTAAGAAACTGTGAAATCTAGTTGAATCAAGCTACTCTACATCTGTGGTCAGATGGAATGGTAAAATAAACAAATGCCAGTACAAATTAATCTTCAACCATTAGAGATATTTTTCCGCCAGCTTATACAGAGGATGTTCCTGCCTTTGACCTTCAAGAAGGCATAGCTGACAAAGACTTCCTTATCTATGTGAGAAGTAGAACCAACGCCTTATACTACTTGGTCTGCTTAAATCTTTAAAGTCCTACACAAAGAAGAAATAAAAAAGGAAACGAAGTTTTACTTAGTACATAACCCAAGAAAACTAGAATGGAAACCAAATAATATCAAAAAAAATGTCTGATATTGCCTTTGAAGATTTTTTGGATGCACTTGATGATACCAAGACAAAAAGATGGTTCTACAATGGACCCTTTCGGTATATATGTTTAATTCAAGTGTGCCAAAGTTCAATGACAAAATCAAACAAATATTATGGCAATTTAAGCACTTGACCTTGGGGCAAGCGACGTCATGTAGCCTGGAATTATTTTGGCAGCATTTGTCAGAATTGCATCCAATAGGCCAAGCAACAGTCTTGGTAGAGAACATGTGGAGAACCGATGGTAAGAGAAAAAATAAAACCCACTTTTTCATAACCAATTACTGAAAAACATTGAAAGTGCTACTTTGTTGGACGAGTCTGAAAAGCGAAGCGAGAAGAGCAACAGACTAGTCCAACAAAGTAGTATTTCAGCTGCGGCGTACACAACATTTTTTAGACGACGCATAAAATCCAAAACTTTTTCAATTACTCTGAGGAAAGACAATAAATAATAGAGAATTATAAAAATTTTATTTATTGAACAATATAATGTACTCAATGATTATTTGCAATGTCAATATTAATACATTAATTATTTGCAAAAAGTAATGTTGATTGTACCTCCAGTACAATTATTAATATTCATTGGATTGAATGCAGATGGAATATGTATATCTCTACTAGAGCGTCCCGAAAGTGTTTTGCAGTATACGGAACTGTCACTTTCACTCTACACGGAACACTCAAAACGCAACTTTCAGATGGCGTCGTCTAAAAAAGTATTTACCCATTGTTTGGTCTACAGAGCGAACAAGCCTGTGCTGGTAAAATGCTGTTACGACAAAGGCCAAGAAATTGTAGACTGCGCTACGTCAGTAAGAAGGGTTGCGTGATGTCACGTTCAAAGCATGCGCTTGTTTTTCCCACTTTTGAAAATTTCTGTTTTGGTAGAAATCTTGCTCAAACAGAAAAATTAATAAATTAAAAATATGGGAACAGTTTTTCTATGAAATACTTTAAACAGAAGCAAAAAATAACAATTACTGGGAAAGCTCATCGGAAAACACCCAGACCTTTTCACCCTTCCGAAAGACTACTCATTGGCATTTAACATCCACGTTAGTAGCTTCAAAGTCACTCAACAGAAACAGGAAAAGCACTGAAGCTGCAAGAAGTTGGGGAAGCATTACACAACCTGAGAAGACGTACTTGAGAGTAAGGCTAAACTCAGACGGACCACAGCGACGCGACTAGTTTGTGTTTTTGTTGTCGTCATCTGTCGTTGAAGACGACTTCAATCAGCGACAATGGTGTTCGGTAGTTTCATCAGTTTCAGTATGGAGAAACGAGGAGTGGCCAGTTGTCGTATTGCGAAGGCGGTCTGTCGTCCATGTGTTTTGCATTGAGCCACCAGCAACGACAATTTTGTGGGTGATACCGTCCACAGGTAGCGACCGTCACTGAGATCAACTACAAGAAGCTGTTCGTCTAAGTACTGCTCTAATGCTATTGCATTTTTAATATATCCACGACCTCCGACCACTAACAACCACATTTATGACACGTCGCTGTGGTCCGTCTGAGTTTAGCCTTAGTGTACCAGAGTTCAATAAAAAAATCAAACAAATATTTTGGCAATTTAAACACTTGTCCTCGAGGCGAGTGACATGTAGCCTGGAATTATTTTGGCAACATTTGTAAGAATTGCATTTGATAGGCCAAGCAATAGTCCTGGTAGAGAACGGATGGTAAGAGAAGAAATAAAAAGCACTTTTCTATAACAAATAACTGTAAATTATTTGCGTGTCCAAAACATAAAGAAATTATAATACGTAATTTCTTCTAGGATTTTCGTCAAAAATATTTACCCATTGCTTGGTCTGCAGAGCAAACAAGCCTATGCTGGTAGAATGCTGTAACGACGAAGGCCAAGAAATTGTAGGCTGCGCTACATCACTAAGGACGGTTGCGTGATGTCACGTTCAAAGCGTGCGCTTGTTTTCCCCACTTTTGATAATTAATAGATAAAAAATAGGGAAACAGTTTTTCTATAAAATACTCCAAACTAAAGCAATAAGAAACAATTACTGAGAAAGCCCATTGGAAAACACCCAGACCTTTTCACCCTTCCGAAAGACATTTAACATTTATGTTAATAGCTTCAAAGCCACTCAACAGAAACAATAAAAGCACTGAAACTGCAAGAAGTTGGAGCAGCATTACACCTGAGAAGACGTACTTGAGAGTTAGGCGTTGATAGGCTAGGTAGAAGCAAAGTAGGTGATTTGGTTGTTTTTTGAGAAAACAAGTCGTGATTGTAATTTTTCGACACGTATTTAAAAAAAGTTTGATCCTGCTTGCCTAACTTTTCTTAGGCAATTCACTGTGTTGTTGACATGAGTGGTATGTACCTTTTGGGAAAACTATGGCGATCGCTGACATTCAATCAATATTCGAGATGTTGTTAGAATGTGTTAAGCAGGTCAGTATAATTCTGTGAAACTAGCCTAACGTAAAGCTTAAGCAGATGGTGTGATAAAAGATCTCAGATTTTATCACGTACTATATGTCTATAAAACAAGGGGACACCAGTAATTTCAAAGAAAATAAACCCTAACGCCTAAAAATATTCATTAATCCAAAATTATTTACTGTCAAGCTATTTTTCTTTTAAGTGTTGATTGAGTGATGTTTTTGTAAAGCTGCCAGTCGAAATAAATAGTGGCTGACATGACTTTCTGTACACACAAAATCAGTTTAAGTTGGTGTAACGTTAACTACGTTGAACAGATCTACGTTGAAGGTTGAGAAATGATTCGACGACAGCTAAGAAATAATACAGAACGTTTATATATGAATGCCACCTTGAAATATAAATGGATTCTAGCACGGAAGTAACTGGGGGTTGGGTGTCATAATTTCAGTGGCGCTTCAATTTACCTATAATTAAAACAAATCACGAACCCTTATAGCAAATAAGTATATACTTTTAATGTATTGAAACATGTGTTGCTGTGATATCTTAAATTGTAAACTGATACTTATTGCGGCTTATTGTTACAGTGAAAATATAAACTAGTTATCAATAATTTACAGATATCATGAGTCATATCATATTTTCTCCGAAGCCGATTCAAATTTTCATCAAATTATTAGCATTTAGATGATTTCAGGAGGAAAAAAATCTGAAAACATACAATGAATATTAAAGGTCACAGAAGTCTGGGACCAAACTTTCCGGATTAGTAGTAGTAGTACTTTAAAAATAATAACAATTACAAGATGCTTTCCCAAAAAAAAAATTGAATAAAATTACAAAGTATTATGAATTATACTGACTTGATCAAGATTACATAAATATAATCAATAACCATACATATAACTACTTTGCGGATAATAGTATATTATTAAACAAGCAGGCGAGGGGCGCAAGTCACCCAAGTGAATTATGGCCATAAATTGCGAGTAGAATACTACACTTTGTCCACGACACTTAATTTATTTATTAATAAATAAAAGTCAGTAGCGATTTGCATATTACTAACCTCAAAATGTTGTGGCAGCTACTTCAAATAATTTGACATATATAGAGATGACGATACTGTAGAAAGTATCAATACAACGTACCGTTATAAATATATTGTTTTGAAATACTTAATATTAGAAAATATCGTTATGAAAAGTATCAATACTAAAAATTACAATATTTTATAGATACGATATATGTCAGAAACAAATTTCCTGAACAAAATACACAGATTTAATCGTTTATTTCATATTGTACCCCCATCTCTAGTCGGGAATTATGAACCATAATACACTACAGTGTATTATGAACCATAATTCACGACAGTTGATATATGGGTACCTTTAGTTAGGAGGTAAAATATTGACTTATTATTAGGTGGTCGTGGACAAAATAACAAATTATAAAAGAAAGGAGGAGCCAAGCAGTAGTTACGAATAAAATTTTAAAATAGATAATTCAAACTGTTAAACTATCAGCCGATTTCTCGAGGATTCCTTAAAGTTGAATATATCTTGAGGGAGGGTTGTATAAAAGAGTTAAAGGTTAAACTCGGTTTGAGGTGACACATGACACATTTTTTATCATTTGGTGTAACATTATTAGTATTTTTCATTTTTCATCAATCGGATAAAAAGTAATGACGCCTGATTTGCAAGATATAATAGATATAATTTACAAAATATTTATATTGTTTTTTTTTCATAACGACATGTTTTTCAAAGCTGCTGTCAGAAAGCGCATGCCTATAAAAAAACACTTCTCTTATCAAGGGGTAGCTTAGTAATATTTTATCTTAAATCTTTGAAATACTGTACCTACTTTTTTTGTAAAACCGAAGATTTCACGTCTTCATTAAAGTCAAAGTCTTTATTTGTAATATTTTTGTTGTAGGTTTTGGATTAAAGTCTCAATCTTGAATATCTTGAGCATGTAAGTGTTCACATTCTATCACTAAGAGCTGCTTTACATTTTCTTTACAAACTGTACTCTAATACAATTGATTATGCAACTGTGGGACGCTGGACCACAGGAGGCAAAAACTGTATGGTAGACCCCAAATGACTCCGGAAGACTTCTACAACCCACCAGCAATAAACCTGTATGAGCTAATACGGAGAACGGATTGGCTGAATAGGCTGTAGTCAGAGCCCTAGGGGTAGAGATGTGTCGTTGTTTAAGTAACGTTGTTTTAGAGCGCTTTTTACTCGCTCTTTTGGAGCGACAAGCCGTACTATTGCAATAGAACTAATAGAAGCAGGCAGGAACGTTGCGTTGCGTTTCAAGTTGAAACGTTGTGGAAGTCGTGAAACCGTTGAGTGTTCAGTTCCCTCTTCACTCAACGGTGAAACGTAAAACGATTATTGAAACGAATAGGCGAGGAGGATGCAACGTTGTAACGCATAATACGACGTTGGTTTTATGTTTTAAAATCTGTATTTTTGATAAGCGATTTGTTCTCCCAGGTGATTCCCATTAGGAAATGGTTTGTGAAGTCGGGCAATTGTCGTGTTTGTTTGCAAAAATAATCTGTCAATGTAAGGGTTACTATGCCAAATATCTTAATACTTGTCACCGTAACAAAGTGATGAGATATATAAAATATAAAGGTTTATTGCTTCAAATTCCTACAATTTTCCTCATCTCAGCAAATTGGTTGGAGAAAGATTTTTTACCATCGCTACTTCAGTTCCTTGTGAGAGGCAGTTCTCTAAATCTGGGCAGATTTTATCAGATCGTAGAAGCAGGCTCAGCTCTACCAAAGTAAAACAACTTTTATTTATAAATTCAAACCAAAAAACAAAATAATATGGTTTTTAATAACCTTGTATTTTTTGGAACTTTAGTTCTTTACGCCAGGTTATGTTTGAGCGACCAGGAGTCGCGACGCAAAAGATCTGACCGTTACGCGTTACGTTACGCTACGTTATGTTACATTGCTTCGTTATGTGCCTTGCATTTGCGTGCTTGTGCCTCCTTAGTCTCTCTCTCGTTTACGAAGCAGCGATTCATAATAATAAATATGCTCCTACCCGGATTCGAACCCGGGCCGCCCGCGTGCAATGCGAGCATTCTAACCACTGAACCACCGATGCTATATTGAAATTCTATGCAAAGCTGGTATTCGCAGTGCTAGTGATCTACTTGAATTTGTTCGGATTAATTTTTACTATTATTTCCATAATTTTTTTTGCGCGATTAAGGGGTCTAGCTACTTTTCGAAATACAGGGTGTTGAAATTTTGATAACTTGAATGTTTTAATTCGATAACTTTAAAATGGATGGATAAATTGATTTGATATTTGGCAGGTAGTTTTTAAATGTAAAAGGGCATATTTTGAAAGAAATTGTAGTTTGTGCAACTAGTGTGGATATGATGGCCATATCGCACGAGGACGAAGATGGAGCACGACGCCGTAGGCGGAGTGCTCAATCGTTCAAGTGCGATATGGACAATCCACACGAGCTGAGCAGCATATTTTTATCTACGACCCACTTAGGAAAAAATCTAGAAAATTAAAATTTCTATAAACTGTAATATAAATTCAAATTAAAAATTTAACAATTCAATTTTATGTTTCCACTAATTTTGTGGTAAACGAATGTCCAATTTGTATAGTGATACGGTTTCCTTTTTTAAATATACGATGCTGTTATAAGTAGATGTTGCCAGTCGGACTCCCTCATGGAGGGTACCGTACCATTATCTATAATAATGAATATTCTGCTAAATATTTCAAACGTCTACCTGTTGTCGTTATTAATATCAAGCAGAATGATTATTTAAAAATAAAATCAACAATAAAAAAAATTCCTCGCGGGGAATCGAACCCGGGTTTACCGCGTGAGAGTCTGGTGTGCTTACTACTCAACCACCAAAGAATATGTAAATTGTTTATCTATAACGTCAGATGTATTACATAACTTTTGCTTAAAGGGAACTAAAGTTCCTACTGTGTGTCCCGCGACACGTTCTACCTTTTTATTCAATCGTTGTTTAAAGATTTTTTTATATTAGGTAATTTTAGTATATTAATTTAGGTTATTAATGTTTTTTAGTTGTTTCGATATGTTTTTTCAAGATGTATTCTTTTAATTTTCAATTATTTTGTCATTTTAATTTCACAGACTTTTTTTATTTTCATATTAAATATTTGTATTGCAAGTACATCAACGTTCAAACTTACGTTCCGACCCCGACATGTATATAAACATGCATTCGATCAGTAGCGGTAGCTCTAGTCTAGTAGGTAATTAGTAATTATGCTCGGAACTCGGAAGTCGCTCCAGAGAAACGGTATTTTGTAGCGCTATTTTTCTGGAGCGGTAGCCGTTGCAACGCTCCAAGCAAGGAACTGAAATTCCCATCCTTACCTAGGGGGATCCACTTAAGCCCAGGAGGCTGAGGTGGTGCCGGAGAAGGGACGGCTCCTTTAAAAAAAGTACAATTGAAAATTACATGAAAAAAGAGTAATTTTCACTATTAATTACTTTTTAACTAAGAATGACCCAGCACCACGTAGTACCATGGTACTAGCTATGTACGTATTACAAAAAATTAAATTTTTGCAAGAATTTATCAGTAAAAATTCACAACTCCTGTATATTATTAAATATGCGAGCAGACACTTTTTAATGGCCATAAGGGTCTCTATACAAGGTAGGAGTATGTACAGTTCCTCATGACTCACCTTGTATACCAATGTAAAAGTATACCACATTGTTCGAGATCAACGAATGTGAAATACCGATATCGTCCGATATCCGGTACCAACTAGAAGTTGAACTGGTACTAACACCTGTAAAGATGTTCGTGGGTACTTTCAAATAAAATACCGCGCCAATGGGTACTCGGAGGACGAGGCCATAGTCTGATTGGTGACTGGCGAGAATATTAATACTTATCTGGTCGACTTAACAATCAATAACAAATTTTATAGGAGTGTATGAGAATTGGATAACTGGTGTGAATTGGTTCATTTTGAAATGGCGACAGTCAATCATCGAAAATTGGTTTATTTCGAAACGTTTCCAGTTTTAAACCAGTATTCTCGTGAGTGGAATTAATAGTTCGAGTTAGTTTACGTATTTTTTCTACGGGAGGGTGAAAACAGATCAACGAAATTATTTACAAAAGATAAAAAATGGAAAAATAAAAAATCAGAACTATTATTGCATGGAAAATAATCAGGTGAACATTTGAATATGAAACAAAAAATGATTTTTGAATGGTGTTGAAACAAAAAAATGATGGAATATACTGCAGGCTCTTGCCTAGCTGACAGATTAAATTCGGAGGTAAATCAAGCCAGTTCGCAGGGCTATGTTATTTATGAAACTTAAGAAAAAAAATTTCAAACAGACTAGGAAAAAGAAAAAGAAATTTTCTGGCGCCACTAATTTTCTTTCCTAAAAGAGAATTAGAAACAAAATTGAATTTAATGGTCAGCTAACTTTTAATCTGTTAATTACAAAAAGAACTTAATATTTCTGTGTAATAAATAAAACTATCTAAGTAAAAGAAATGTATATAGGTATATAATCTCTTTCGTTAAATTTACAAAAGAATTTGTGATAAAGAGGCTAGTAATCATTACAAAAAAAATCAAAGATTCACACACAAAAATATGTATGTAGGTGAAGCCAAACTCTGTACTTCACTTCTGATACTTTCACTGAGACTGGAAACCTCTCAAATCGATCTTTCAAATGGCAGTCGCTACACACTGGAAGGTATATTGAACGTTAGTGGACTTTGTAAAACTTTGCTCCCTTTCCAAATACCAGGGAACTTGATTGTCCCACGGAACAACAGGCACTCACAAATAGTAGTAGTCCTAAAAATCTTCTGTGAACCTCCAAGGGAACGTTGTACTCCTGGGCACAGTTGTACTCCTAGGGACCGTTGTACTCCAAAAGACTGTTATACTCCTAGGGACTGTTGTACACCTAGGGACTCTTTGTACTCCAAGGAACTGTTTGTACTACAAAAGACTGTTTGTACTTCAAGGGACTATGCAGTAATCCAGTTTCTTATTAGATACGTCGGCAACTATTCTATTATTATAGACTATTGCACCAAAAATCAAAATTCTGAAGTGATCATTGAATATTTTTATTTTCTGAAATGTTAACCACAAAGTTCACGTTTCAAATAAAAAGAAATAGGTTAATAACGACAATAAAAATTCAGCAATGTACAAATTTATTTCCTATAGATCGCTGGTAATTTTATATCATAATGATATTTATCTTGTTAAATTACTAATTATTGTTAGTCTATTCGTAAAATGAGAAATATATTTTTGATCACTTCGGAAAAAAATGAATAATTATTTCTATAATTGAGATTTCCCAAAAAGAAAAACAATATATATCGTGAAAAATCAGAAATATGAAACAATACACTTGTTATTATCAAGTTACGTAACTGATAATATACATCTAGGAACCCACGATTTCATTATAAGCTCAACTCTTCAGTTTAACATGACTTGACAGAGAAGTGAGAGAATTTTGTTATCACATTTTGGTGCAGTTGATATTTTTATTAAATTCTTGATAAGGGCCATGCCCTAGGTAAACGTAAATATCATAAATTAAAAAAACAGATTTCGTAAAGAAGGTTTAATAAACTTTAGTTGCATTTTTCTGTGGGAACCTTGAACTTTTTTTAACCACTTATCACCCTTTGTATTCTTGATCAAATAAGTAAAGAGAGGAAATTAATTTATAAATCCATCACATTGAATACGATAATATAAAATACCTTCAACACTTTTTCTACTCCTTGGGGTTCGTGTTGATGATGAATATTAACAAGGCCAATAACAAAAAATGGACATAATTCCATTTAAAAGGAGCTCTCTGAAAAGGATACATGAACAATACCCTTTTTGGTTGAAATAACTTACAAATAGAAAAACACGTTCCTTCTCTTCGGAAAAAACATTGATGTGATAATCCATTGTTGAGATCCTCAGAGATTCGTTTTATTTTCACCAACTAAAATTAATTGTTATCTGGTTACTACATTCTTATTTTCCAATGGAATGAGACGTCAAAACTTGGGAATAAGTAAGTGGTCTTAGAATAATGCTTGAACTTCATAGAACTCTTTTTTCTATGGACTTCCTTTGTTGAGCTATTGGGATTTAAAGTTGAGAGTTAAGGAATAGTATATTATGCAACGATCATGTAATGATGGTTATTAATACACAAGCATTAACCGGGATACGAAACGAGTCAAATGCGAGTTTCGTATGGTTAATGCAAGTGTATTAATAACCATCACATGAAAGTTGCATACACTATTTTTTCTACGAAGAAATTTGATTTTGAAAAAATATATAGAATGTTTGTACTACCCGGGGCTCGAGCCCGGAATGTACAGATCGAAAAAAACCTTATGCGGCGCCTTTACCCACTCCGCCACGAGACCACATGGTTGAGGTATAGCATAAAGCGTTTAAGTATGTTACTATTATAAATTATTAGTAGGTAGTAAATTATTGAAGAAAAAAATAGTCATATTTCATTCATATTCCCCGTTAAACCCGATTAGAGTAGGTATCTCGGTGAAGGTGGTCATAATGACGTCAACATTAACCATTTTTGAAATCCTATTTCTTTCACTTTACGTTTACCCGTGGTTCATCCACTATGATGTAAATATAACCTAACATTTATTTTTAATCCGAGAGAAAAAAAATTTGTTGTTTGTAATCCTAATTATTATTGTTCATGTCTATGAAATTTGAATATGAAAAAATTAAGTTGTGTGCAACCATGTTCTTAGTAGATGATCTGACCCCTGTTTTGCTAAAAAATACTTCACTCTCCTAATCTTTACCATTTCGTAATATTTGTACATTTTCCTGTGTATTTCGTACTTCATCATCCACTCCATTAATTTCCAATTTGAATGCTTCCATATTATTTCTCTACCTATATTATTTTGTAAGCAAATACAGCCATAGAACACTCACTTGCTCTATGACATAAAATACTTCCGTATTTTATGCTCTACCTGTTCAACTTTAACCACAAAGTACACCATCTAACAAGAGACGAAAGCTTTGTCGGCTCCTTTGAAGTCGGACTTATACGATATTGAGCGGAAATACGTCGAGGCATTGACACATAAACTACTTGATACACTGAGAAAAGTAACACTACACTAAGAAAAATAGCAGTGTTGATGAACATCCCTCCCAATTAGGTCTATAGAATATTTTTTTACTACTTACCTTATTATTCATCTCATGTGTGTAATGAAAAGTGGCTCATATTCAACCTAATCTTAAAATAATACACGGTGAACTGAGGGGAATGAACGGAAGTGTCGACTTGACATTGACAGATAAACTAATTAATTCACGCATGTGCACACAAATTTGCGATCACGAAAACTAATTTATTTCGCCTCTTGTTAGATGGTGTACTCTGTGCTTTAACCACCTTTACCTATTATGGAGCTGGTAAACCCAAAGGCAGGTTGAGAAGGTGTACTCAAACGGAAATGACGTCACGGTTGAACTCAATGAAATGGGATTATCAGCTTTAACCATGACGGGTAATGTGTATGAAACATACCTTAAGTATTTTTGGTCTGGTGCTCGACATTTCTTTTAATAACTTAAACTATCATAAAACACAGGAATCTCTTAGAAACTGTCAAACATTCTACATAAAATATTGGGTCTGCCTACTTGTGTATTTGAATATCTAGATTTCTATTGGTCAATTTTTCAGTTTCATAATGAAAACCAGTGTTATAATGTGTATCATTATGAAACTGAAAATTGGCATTTAATTAACAACTTATAGTATAGGAGTAGAAAAATACATTTTTTCCACTAGTAGCTATGAAGTTGACAACTATTGCGTCTTCTAGCCAACTAAGAAGGGAAAATACCCTAACGAAATAATGTTGGGGCTCTGTCAATAATAATAGTCTTCACCTCCTTGGTGTATAACGTACCATTATTTATGACCCTGAAAATTGATGAAAATTTTTATTTACATCAGTGTTTTTTGTTACAGGGCAGTTGGCAGTCATTTGGTCATGGATCCAAATCAGACCTGTAAAAGAGCAAGATGGTCCAGAGGAAAAATGGCAGACATTTGCAATAATAAACCAGGTTTATTGAACCAAATAGCCAAAGGTATTGCTCTTGGTCAAACAGAGTGCCAATACCAGTTTAGATATAGACGGTGGAATTGTACTTCTGCTAGAAGAAGTATTAAAAAAGTAATGTTAAGAGGTTAGTAATTGGCTTTTTGTTGTGACTGTGATTCCCGATATACTGTTCACAGAAGTCTGATTTATCAGTTCAAGGAGTGCTCAATTTTGGAGTATAGGGTGGAAGATTTATCTAATATTTCCCTATGTTTGATATCTGATACTTGACAAGTTTAGCAACTGAGATACCAGCCAGTTCTGTTTGAACCACACTGGTAATTTTCTCAATTCCCCAATTAATTCTTAGGCTTAGTGATCAGGAGTAAACTTCAAATCCTGAGGCTTCTTTGGATTTTGAGGTATATTCGTCAAGGAAGACGAGAAGGGACAAAAGATGAGAATCTCTCGTCTCGGCGGCAATACTAACAAATTTTTTGTTCAACGATAAAAACTATACAATTATTGGGGTAGTTGATGTTCCTTATTCACGAGGTTGTGATGTGTGAAACATAATTACAACTGACAACGAAACTAAAATAGTCAACATGCACTTTATTAGTATTATTGAATTATGAAATCAAACAATTTTATTTTGTAAAATCTACATTGTAATTTAAACATAAAGTGACGCGTTTCGCTAACACAGTAGCTTTATCAAACGTTGGAGGTATAATGAGAAACTTTCTATTTATACAGTGCCTTAATACTAAATTATACGGAAATTTAACAATAAAATTATAATCTATTTACAAGGAAATGAAAAGAATTTGTCTGAATATGGAATTAACTAAAGAATTTAACAAATTTACCTGGAAACTCATTCACAACCATCCTACAGGAATCTTTCTAGGTAAAAAGGCTTAATAATGGAGAATTGTTAATATCAAGTTGGTCGTTAAGAAGATTATATGAATATTTGTTTTTATTTATCTTCATAAACACCCCCTTAGTAAAAAATTTGTTTACTGGCACCGATATGTAGATGACATTTTAGCTTGCTTCACTGGTACTACGAGACAATTAGATAACTTCATTACTCACATTAACTCAATACATAAAAATATCAAATTTACAGTAGAAATTGAACAAAATAAGTCCATAAACTTTCTAGATCTTACAATTTCAAATATAAATAATAGACATGACTTTTCTATATTTCACAAACCATCACATACAGACATTACAATTCATAATAGTTCAGTCCACCCAATCAGTCATAAATTAGCAGCTTTCAATAGTATGATACATAGACTTTTAACAGTTCCATTGAATATTGACAATTACAATAAAGAACTAAATATAATAAAGCAAATAGCGGTTAATAATAATTACGATCCAAATTTAATTGACAACATCATAAATAAAAAGATACAAAAACAAACTCTAGAACAAGTATTTCCTTCTGATAAAAACAAAAATTAACAATTTAAAAGCTTAACTTACTTTGGAATACCATCCTTGAAAATAAAATCATTTTTATAAACTTTAGACTTGAATATTTGCTTCAAAACTGACAACAATTTATCCAAATTCATTAAAAACAACAAATCCAAATCCTCAAAACTAAATAAATCAGGAGTTTATAAATTAAAATGTGGTAATGACGACTGTGATAAAATTTATATAGGTAGAACTTTTAGGAATTTTAAAACTAGAATTTCAGAACACAAACGTAGTTATGACAATCAAAAATTAGATTCCAACTATTCAAATCATTTATTAGCAAACCAACACTCTTTCGATTCAAATTTTGAAATTTTGCATATAGAAACTAAATCCTTCAAATTAAATCTTTTAGAAGCCCTAGAGATAAATAAAAACAAATATGTATTCATATAATCTTCTTAACGACCAACTTGATATTAACAATTCTCCATTATTAAACCTTTTTACCTAGAGAGATTCCTGTAGGATGGTTGTGAATGAGTTTCCAGGTAAACTTGTTAAATTCTTTAGTTAATTCCATATTTAGACAAATTCTTTTCATTTCCTTGTAAATAGATTATAATTTTATTGTTAAATTTCCGTATAATTTAGTATTAAGGCACTGTATAAATAGAAAGTTTCTCATTATACCTCCAACGTTTGATAAAGCTACTGTGTTAGCGAAACGCGTCACTTTATGTTTAAATTACAATGAAGATTTTACAAAATAAAATTGTTTGATTTCATAACTTACTATGGATCTACATCAAGTAAAAGCCTCATCTATTCAATATTATTGAATTATTCAAAGGAATAAAATATGTTCAAAATACGTACGCTGTATCTAAACAATTTTTTTTATTATTTCAAAAATAAACATTATGTTTGTATATACCTGAAATGGTAGTCTTAACAGGTTTTTTCAAAATAAACCACATACACGAACGAAGGAATTTATTAATGCAAAAAGTGCAGCATTTTTAAGTTGACATCGCCTCACCGGTTGATCTTAATCTAACTATTCAACATATCCTGAATTGACTAAGAAAATATCACCAATGCACCAGTTCTTGTTACTGGATATAATAATTGCAAATGTGATATACCAGGATAGACGAAAGATTGTTATCGAATCCAGTTGATGACATTTTTCCTTGTCTGTTCAATTGATCTGATTGAGACACTGAGAGGCAGCTTAAGTAGCCGGATGGAGTGTTTGTAGACACACTGATTCGTCGTTTAGATTGTGAAGAATCGATGTTTAAAACGCTATAGGGTTTTTCAAGGATATAACTGATAATATCGGAACAGAAACGTAGCACTACACTACATATTTTGCAGGAATAGCATTCAGGCATTTCAATTGGATATATTTTGTTGAAAGTCTTTAAATTCATTTGTTCAGTACTTTTCAGCTAATAAGAGTTACTATACTTCTAACCACATGCATATACAGTATCTCCACAAAAGTTGCTGCTTTTTTAGATTACTCAAAGACTTTCTTAGTGCAAATCTGATCACGGTCAAAATGAGTGAAATTTTGGTATCTTGTAGGTACGTCCTGACATGGCGAGCAAATATTCTCTTGGGCAAAACTACCGAAAACCTCAAATTAGGGTCAATTTTCATCTCAAAGTGTAAAATATATTGTTATTCCTCCCTCCAAATTTTTTTTGAATTGAAATTGCCTTCTAGAAAAATGTGTTTTCTATTGCAGATACACGAGAGACTGGTTTTGTGAACGCCATAATCGCGGCGGGAATAACATTTCAAGTAACCAGAGCCTGCACCAAAGGAGAACAAATAGGATGTTCTTGTTCGAAAAGAAAAAGAAGAAAAAATAACAAAAAGAAGAATCCTCCGCTACCAGATGGAAACTGGGAGTGGGACGGTTGCGGTGAGAATATAGAATTTGGGATAAAGAAATCCAAAGATTTCTTAGATACCAGATACCGAAGAAGAAGTAGTGATATGAAAACATTAGTTAAATTACATAACTATGTTGCAGGGCGGTTGGTGAGTGTTTTTTAACTTCTCCTCCACAGCATTCTCATAGAAATGTTCCATCTATATTCAGAGTTAAGATGAATGAATGTCTTTATTTACAAACGTGTACAACACATTTGCCCCAAGAAGGCGAAGATTAGCTAGAAGCAGATAACATTGATGTAGCCACGTGAAACCTGACGTTTGACTGAGACTCCAAATGATTTCACTGATTAAATCATTTATTTTTTAACCGAAGCTCTTTTCGATTCGTGTATAAGTAGATCTGATCACTTTCTCACCGATCATAGATCTTGAAGTGCATGGGCATTGCTGTGATTTTCAAGCTATAACAAAGCACATCAACGCGAACAGAAAAACACGAATAATTGTATGCCAATTGAAAGCTATTGTTCTCCACTTATTTTGCCAAACGTTTTCGAACGCAGATGTGGAGAGTAAACTTGTGGTTGAAAAATCATTGTCTAACACAATTTCAGGATAACGAAAATGTGTGGCTTTCGAAAAAATATATTAAAAGGCATGATTTTGACAGCCGAGAATTGGTTTATGTACATCACACCCAGTTTAGGGCATCCGAAAATATGTTCATGAATATTTATTATAATGAAAACGTTCATATAATTGCTTGAACCATGGTGCTATTCTTCCGATCAAGATCTAATCAGCCGATCAATCTGACTATTCCGCTATGATGGGTGAAAAAGGGGCAAGTGTGTAATGTATGCTATTTACTGAAATGCTTTTTACTAATTTGTGTTGTAACTGAATTTTTTCAACATTGTTTCAGGCTGTTAAGAACAACATGGTAACCGTATGCAAGTGTCATGGCCTCTCAGGCTCGTGTACGTTGAAAACATGTACTAGAAGAATGCCAACCTTTCGTGAAGTTGGCAACCGACTGAAAGAACGCTTCGATGGCGCAGCGAAGGTCATAGCCGGTAACGACGGTCAAAGTTTCATGCCGGAAGGGGCAACTATAAAGCCTCCAGGTCGAGGAGATCTAGTTTATTCAGAAGAATCTCCGTTGTACTGTGTCCCGAATAATACTCTAGGATCCTTTGGAACGCAAGGGAGAGTGTGTAACGATACCTCTCAAGGAGAGGAAGGCTGTGGAATATTATGTTGTGGAAGGGGTTACTCAACACATATTGAGGAAGTGAGGGTTAATTGTAACTGTACTTTCAAGTACTGCTGTGAAGTTCAGTGTGATATTTGTAAGGTGACCGAAAGGAAAAATATTTGTTTGTGACTCAAGTACGAGTATTGACTTTTGACTGTGGACTAATGAAATTGTAGTGAATTTAACCAGTTTAATATTTGTATTGATTTAGACAGATGCTTTGTATTTAGTAAATTATTATTAGATTTTGTGTTGTTTTATTTTTACCAGAAAAATTCATAGCTGTAGGAAAAGAAACTTGAGAAAAAAACCAACTGATTGTATTAGTAAGTTTTCTATATACGGGGTGGTAAGTCTAAATATATACACGTTAATGTACTTCTTATTCATAAAAAGGGTTGAAAATAACAAAAATTTCAAATGAACAGAATCTGCTTACAAGTCTCAAATATAACAAATGGACAGTCCTAGTTGAAAAGCGCTACTCGGAGCAACTCATCGAATAGAGCTGAATTCTAACAGCTGCTGGGTTGCTTTATCAGAATATTTTTCGAAGGAGAAATACGAAAAAAAATTACTTAGACGAATCATGCTTAATTTCTGAAAAAAAAGAATTTTCGCAATAAATGATTTGTGAGAATGACTGCGCCACTCAAAATACGAGCAGTTAAACTCTCTTTAAGTTAGCTTGGAATTATCACATTTTGAGCAATGCATGGACCCGTAATTTGAACAGAACTTGGTATTAAAATCGAATATAGTACAATAATCACCGAATGGATCAAGTGATTTATAAATTTGATAGCAAATAGTTTTTCATGTAAAGCACAATCCACTTGAACAGCACTCTTTTTGTACAAACCATGCCAAACACTGTGAAAGAAGGAATACACAAAATAAAATGGTAAGTATATCTTGGTGATTGAAAAAAAGGGCTCTCGAGCAACGTATCCAAACAGCAAACTCCTGGTTAATGAACTTTCTGACCAACGGAAAACTAAAGCTAAGTCAGGATTATTCTGGTCACTTTCCCATGAGGAATCACATGCATAGTATTGGAGTATGGGGATAAACCTATTTGTTGATTGTGCATGGAAGAGGTGGAAGCAGCCTCAGAATGTGAATATATACTGGAACTAGCGCGTCAAAATAATGATTTCTCCAGAAAGGCGAAATTGTGCCTGATAAAAAACTGGTCTCTTAAAAAAACAGTGCAACCAAGAGTATCAAAAGGTTGAGATGCCGATGGCTTGAAACCTTAACTAGCTGATCCAATCAAATCAATAGATTGATCAAAATTTTGTGTTGTTTCGTGTTGATTTGCAGGAACTAATATTACTTTCCATGATAGATTTTTGAGATTACCTGTTGAAGGATGGGTATATTTATAATAGATATATATAATATATAATAATAGTATATTATGCAATGAGCATTTAATGTATGGAAATTACAACACGAACTGCAGGTCAGCTTTGTAATGAATACAAGTTTCTTGACAATCATTAAATGCAAGCTGCATACACTTTTTCCTACTCCCATATTCTGTTATTCCATCATATATCACGTACAAATTAAATATACATCAAAGAACTGTCAGGTAGGTAGTCATGGCCAAATTGGATATTGACGGAATATTGGGGTGTTGCATTTTTATGAAATGTCACCTTGTAGCTTAATACAAAAATTGTATATTAATGGATGTCAATAAAAGTACAGCTCAGTTTCTGCATGTCCACTTATTAAATTAAATTATGGTAGTATAAAACAATAGATTTATAACAAATATTCACATCAGCGACAACTAACACATTTCAAAAATTCGCTGTCTCACTGTAGTTTATTTAGATTAGTAGTAACAGTAGTTCAGTTGTCCAATTAAATCAACAAAAACATCATGCGTATATTGAAAGACAGGATATTTTAGCTGACGGATGCAAATTTACCTCCAGAAATCGATAATAATTTTCTCGTAAAAGTTATCATCAACGAAGCTGGAGCTCTTAATACCCAATAGCTATAAAAGTGGAATTTTATGAATATCACTCTAGACCAGTCAACAAACAGATTAAGACTGCCAAAATATCGGTCCGAATTTTGCGAAACTTCAAGATTAACAATATTGTTAAGGTTATAACACACAGCAATGTAGTCAAGAAATTGTGTGTTCTGTTTCTACGTTCAATGCAAGGATGGCTCATGGTTTTGTCACTGGCAATGTTATTATCAGTGGGTTGAATTTAAAACGCAACTTTATGCTTAAATACTTTTTTTTACTACTAGCTGAAAAGTGGACGATTATTGCTTTTTCTATCAAACTGACTTTCTCTAGGTCAATAATGGACAAATTCAAATATTTTGAGTATTCAGGGATGGTAGTGCAGCATAATTTTATATACCCAGGAGATTGTCTTTAACATATTTGCTGCTTGAAATTACTTATCATGATGACATTATTTGAATGAAAATGTTATTAGTTTGAAACTCGCGCTCAACCAAAGAAGACTGATGACATAACGAGTGCGTTCATAATCGAAAACTGACAGTGTATTTGTCAGTCAGACGACGGGGTAAACGCTTCTCGTGGTGCGTTTGTAAATTATTTTCAATTTTTGTCTAAAATTTGGCTAGTAGTGGAAAAAATTGTATATACGCCATGGTGGTGAAAACATTTATAAACCCTATTTTCGCTCGGTCAATAATAATAGTCTCCACCACCTTGTTGTATAATACACTATTTCTCGTTGTGGGCATTTATTATTTGGCCTCTCAACGAACATCAAAGTATTTTTGCCATACTTCACTTCTTGTTGTTGTATACTCTTTGATTACCATACAGAACTCGTCCCTTTCCCACACTTCTACTTCTCTTGGCGCACATGTCTGATCTATCAACTGATTGTAAGAGTTCCAATTTTAAATGTAAAAGTAATATTTTATCCACAATGTTAAAGTGTTGAAGTGTCTTTCAAATTTCTTGCAGGAGGTTGAATACAGCTTCAGAAACATGAGGTTAATATTACTGAAAAATAAAAATTGTAGGAAGTATGAAAAGACAATATAACAATAAAAAGAGAATATTAAGTATCAACAGAAGATAATTAGAAGATACAGTGAATAATTATTTCTTATTACTTATTCCAGAAATAAGTTATTTGGAATTGTAATTACTTCCTTATTATCGCAAGTAATATGTCAATATATTGCTTGAAAATATACAATGTGGAAACCACTTATGGAATAAAATTCATTATGTCATTATTTTAGAAAATTATAAAAAATGCCGAGACACGTCAACTTTTGAATTGAGTTGTGCGTTATGTAAACATAAATTTAAATGTACAGGGTGATTCAAGCAAGTATGCCATAGTCGGTGTTGCTTTTTTTAAATGAAACACCCTGTATATTTGCATATTTTTGAAATCCTCTTAATGAATCGATTCCAACAAACTTAATAATGTATGGCCAATTATAAATTATACAGGGTGAAATTTTAAAATTCATAATCTATTACACTTGAAATATTGGTACTTTTTTAAATTAGCTAATTATGGATTTATCAAAAATCTAAAATAACTAATTATTAGACGTATTTGTATATTAAACAAAGCTTGCTACGCCCATGAATTTTATCATAAATACCTAAAAAATGCCTAAAAACGCCAATAATTAGACAAAATCGGTAAATAATGTGGATTGTTTTAAATCGGTGAATAATGTGGATTGTTTTCTATTCTGTCAGTTGTTAATGTGTTGACAGTTTATACTGAAAAAGTAGAATCTTTGTCAAACACTCTTTCCTTGTCGACATAACAGTGAAATATTTAACTGAGACCCACCGAATTGAGATTTTAATGATGATCGGGTACGGGGATAACTGCAGAAGTCAAGTTGAAGTGGCAAACACAGGTATCCCGAATTGCCTAATATTTCACAAAGTACTGTCTCTAAAATTCATGCATAATTCAGAAAACTTGGACATGTCGAACCATTGAAAATAAAACCACACTTCGTTGAAGATGATGTGAAGGTGGATATTTTGTTAAGTGTCGAAGAGAATCCAACTTCAAGTACACGTCAAATTGCCCGTGAAAATAATGTTAGTCATACAACTGTTCTAAGATGTCTTCATAAAGAAAAACTTCATCCCTACAAATTAACTTTTGTGCAGGAGTTAACAGAAGACGATCCAGATCGTAGAATGGATTTCTGAGAAAGATTGATGAATAAGCTGAACAGAAATGAGATAGCTCTTGGTAGGTACCATTCTTTTTTCTGACGAATCAACATTCACATTGAATGGAGAGGTAAACCGACAGAACTGTAGGTATTGGTCAGCAGAGAATCCTAATTGGATGCGTGAGACACATACTCAGTACCCTCAAAAGGTGAACGTTTGTGCCGGTATCATAATCGACCATATTATTAGTCCTATATTTATAGATGGAAATTTGACAGCTAAAAAATATTTAAATATGCTTAGAAATTTAGTTATTCCTGCGTTGGCAAACTTATGTCCCAACGCAATAGATCCTAGCTTACCGAATGAAAATGTTTGGTTCCAGCAAGACGGGAAAACACCCCATTATGCTTTAATGGTAAGAACTTATTTACATGAAATCTTCCCCAATAAATGTATTGGACGAAGAGGTACTATTGAGTGGCCAGCTAGATCGCCAGATCTCACGCCGTTAGATTTTTTTCTGTGGGGTTATCTCAAGAACAAAGCATATGCAGCACAACCAACTATAGAATTGTAGACCTCAAGGACAGGATAACTACAGAAATACGGAATATTTCACCTCAAACTTTAAGCAAAATTGAGGAGGGGTTCTATAGGAGACTGTGCCAACAACTAGGTGGAGAACATTTTGAGCATTTATTTTAATGTATTTAAATTAAATACCTCAGCTACCTATTTTATGTATTTGTTCAATAACTGTAAAACTAAAAATTTCACCCTGTATAATTCATAATTGACCATACATTATTTAGTTTGTTGGATTTAAAAAGCAGTACGTGACGAATTTTTTATATCAAAATAATTGTCAAGACTGGTCTATCGATATTCAGAGTCATTACATAAGTCAAACAGTTGACAAACTAAGTGATAATTATAAAACTACCTTGCATAATGTACATGATAACCTTTTGCATTTTCTAAGACCACCCAAACTGGACTGCTTCCTGGGGGGCAGTTAAGACATCTTCATGGGTCCACAACATAAATTTGCTTTCCGTCCCGGCCAAGCAGGACGTACTCTGATCACGCAAGCTGAATCAACAGCCGATTGATTAAAAATACTAAATTTTGAATCATGGGCCTTCTTTTTCGTTGGGCTTAACCATTAACACCCAGGGGTATTCAATAAAGGTAAAAAATAGGTAGGTATCGATAATGGCAAAAAGAAATAAATATATTAATTTTTAATTCCTTCAATTTGAGTGTTTAAAACGTCACGTTTTGTGAATTCACTGTATTTTAACAGAATAGCTTACAGCTGAAATGACTTCTTTCATTTCAACTCCACATCAAGGGGATTTATTTGGTTTCATAGGAAATATTGAAAACACATTTCAGTAAAACTTAATTTACAATTGGCTGGAAAACCTAATAGACTCCGTTTCACATAAGAAGAACCCAAAGCCTAAGGCATTGACCGATATTGATGTTCAGATATTGTTATCTGCAGCTTCTTCGTGCAAACGACTGCAACTCCTGGGCTCTAGTGGGTTCTTCGTATATAAAACGGAGTCCAATATAACATTCACGTTTTGCTTTAAGCGTTTGACAGGCAGTGTCTCTCCACTCCTCCTGACATTTTGCTTTCTAAGCTTTTCTTAATGTGGACCCAGAGATTTATTGTTATTAGTAGGTGAGTGATTTAATTTATCTGTGACTGCGGAACATTTGTAGAGAGTATATAAAAGGTTATATGCGATTCGTTGATCATGACCTAACAAAGAAACTTCCGAAATCAACAAAACATCTAGTATCTCGGTTGAAAAGATCCAATAGCAGAGGAGCTGGAGTTCAAGGTGTTTTTTTTTTCTAAGGAGCCGTCCCTTCGACGGTACCACTTCAGCCTCCTGGGCTCATTGTGGATACTCCTAGTGTTCTGACTACAACCTATTCAGCCATTCCGTTCCCTGTATTAGCTCATACAGGTTCTTTGCTGGTTGGTTGTAGAAGTCTTCTGGAGTCATTTGGGGTCTACCATACAGTTTCTGCCTTCTGTGGTCCAGCGACTCACAGTTGCATAGTATATGCAGAGCTGTTTCGGTATCCTTTTTGCATCTTCTGCATGTAAGGTCTCCGTTGTACAGCCCTATTTTGTTTAGGTGCTCCTTTGTGGGAAAGTGTCCCGTAAGTAGCTCCGTTATGGTGCGTTGGTTAATCCTGCTCATTGAGAGCAGTTCTTTCGCTACTTTTTCTGATGGTTCTTTTATGAATTTCTTCTCATGTATTTGCCTGGTCGTATTCTTCCAGTGTTTATTGTGTTGTTCTTTCAACCACCCTTTTAACCATGACCTCGTTAAGCATCTGGGGATGCCCACAGCAGGTTAGGGTCCGTTTATCAGAGTTGACGATCCTACTTTTGTGAGTTCGTCAGCTTTTTGCCTGCGATTCCTTTATGATCTGGGATCCACTCCAGTGTTACACTGTTCCGAGTCGCCAGTCTTCTAAGTTCTTCGCCGCATTCCCATACTAGCCGAGATGTCACCCTATAGCTCTGAAGTGCTTTGAGGGCGGCTTGACTGTCACTGTAGATCCTGATCTGCCTGTTGTTGTAGGCTCTCATATTATTAGCCATTGCACATGCAAGTATTGCATAGACCTCTGCTTGAAATACAGAAGCGTATTTGCCAAGCGGGATGATCCCTTCATATTTTCTCGTCTTGCTGTATATGCCCGCTCCGGTGCCGAGTTCATTTTTTGATCCGTCTGTATACCAGATCAGTTCATTCGCTCTACTAAGTGGTGGAGCGTTCTCTTCAGCTCCTTTCGATCTTTGATGACAATCTCGAAGTTCTTGCGAAAGATATACTCGGTGGTCATGTGGTCTGTTGGCATTTTGAAAATGTCATCATCCACATGCCTTATCTCTGTCTATCCTCTCCCATGTGCCACGTCATGGTCTGTTGCTTTTTCCAGTCGGGTTAGTGTTGCCCTTGCTTCGCACATTATGACACAATGTAGCGGATGAAGGTCTAGCATTGTCTCCAGCACCGCTGTAGGAATAGTCCTCAATGCCCCTGTAATGCCAATGCATGCAAGTCTTTGGATCTTGCTTAGTTTTAGCATAGCAGAGGATTGTCTGATCTTTGGCCACCATACCAGAGATGCATATGTGATCCTGGGAATGACAACCATTTTGTACAGCCAGTGTACCATGCTGGGTATAAGTCCCCATTTAGTGCCGTAAATGCATCTGGCAACCATGAAAGTCACCTCTGCTTTCTCGATCAGTCCAAGGTGTTAGACCCAGTGCAAATGAAAATCGAGGGGGTATAGAGGCCAAGAGATCCTTATATTCTTAGGTAGTCAGGCAGCATTGGAATCTAGACTGGTCTGGGACTGCCTTCAAAAACTCTTAGCCTTGGAAAACTATAGTAGTTACTCTTGAGTGGATCCAGTGGTACAAGGCTATTAGTAGGGAATGAAACGGCAATGCTGTATTTCGAATTTCAAAAACAGTTACATGTGGATTCAAACCAAAAATTACACATGCATACAATTGGCATACATAGAGAGGAACATATCTCTAGGTTGTGCATGGAAGAGGAGGAAACTGCCTCTCACATTATATCTTCGAATGTGAAGCATTGTCCCATTGTAGATATAGACTTTTGGGACTAGAGCTTCCAAGGGAGGATTTCTCCTAGGAGGAGCTAGTGAAAAGACTGTCTCGAAGCCTTTGACAGGTAGTGCCAATCTAGAGCTGGTACATTTCTAGAACCTCTATTCGCCGTTAAACTATTTTTCCATTACGATGGAACACTTTGTATACGTGAACCTATATCCTTTTATAAATGTACATTCTGAAGAAAATACTTATTAAACTCCCTTGGTATAATGGGTATCCATTCTAGTTGTATCTTAACATTTATATCTTGTAGTCAATACAGAACAGCTTTGTGTTTTCATTACCTTACCATAACAAATATTAATACTATCACAAAGTACAAGAAATACGGCATAAATAAGATGTTGTTTAATGTTCCTTTATTAGAAAGCTCAATGTTAATTTAAATTTATGGATTTTATTGATTTTATCGGTTATACAAAGGACAAAATTACCATTTCAAATTATGTTAACGGCTTGGTTACTTTTTTGTTAATTAATGTTTTATTCGTTACTGCAACATGTGATATGTTTTCATATTAACGGTCTTTAGAAGTGTCCTTAATTTTAATTCTTGTAACTTTGATGGTTACAGGCATCAAAAAAGGCTAGTAAAGCTGCATTTCCCAATTTTTTACGTTGTGAAACGCCTAGGTACTCGATAAATTTTGAAATAGCTACCAAAAATAAGCTGAAGAAAAATTACGTTGAATAAAGGATTTAAAAATTTACACATTGCTTTAATTATTTCTGTAAACAGAAGAAATGTGAACTACAAACCTCAACTTTATAGTTTTTAGGTGGAATTGTACCGATCTCCTTCCATTCGACGAAGAGACACTATTTGTTGTTTGGAACTCCTTATTCCAACTAAAAATTAGTTTATATTGTTTATTAGAGTTATCAAAAATTAAAGAAGGCTCAGGATGTGGAGCTTACTCGAGAACAATAAGCCTAAAGATTAAGTGGGGAATGGGAAACAATACCAGCGTGGTTCAAACAGAAGTGGATGGTATCTCAATTGCCACAAAAGAACTAACCAGAAGGGGAATTTCTGGTACAAACATAATAATCTGCACTGATAGTAGACAAGCCCTATTAGCCTTGAACAGACAACGTGTTATATCGAGGCTAGTACTAGAGTGCCACCAAGATTCAGCTGACGCCTCGGCAGATAACAATATCATCCTGAGGTGGGTTAAAGGGCACTATAGGAGTAAAGGAAATCGCATTGCTGATTCTTTAGCCAGGGAAATTGTAGGACCCTTTAGCCAGGGAAGCCGCTGGACTAAAAATTCTAGGATACAGTGACACTTACGGCCTAACGACTTGGACAATTGCGGAACTAGCCAAACGTTACACCCATGCTCAATCCCTTAAGAGATGGGATGGAATTAAAGGATGCAGTCTTGCCAGGATCACCCTGGGCGACCCTAGGAAGCTGGCGCCGAAGAAATATTTGGCGATGACCAGGAAAAACTAACGTTTAACAGTAGGATTTTTGACTGGTCACTGTCAACTAAGGAAACACCTCCATACTATGGGGCTAGTGGACACACCTCTATGCAGGATGTGTGTCTTATGCGAGTGTCTGGAGTTATCGTCAATAAGAGAGTGTGTTTTCGATGAGTCTTGGCCTACACCTGCCGATATAAAGGAGATGTCTCCTAGTGACCTGTCCGCCTTCCTGAGAAGGACAGGATGGACAATGACCTAGGAGGACAACTCCTCGGGAGGATGTACAATGGATCACATGTGGCCTAAGTGCTGTGAGCCTACACACTCACCCTCCCTACTCTACAGATACAGATACAGATAGTGTTGTAAATAATATTGCTACTTGTCTACTACTTCCTTGCGTGAGTATTGTCTTCTTCTTTTTATTATCAATTATTTAGTTTTATTAATTGTCTACATTTGTTCGTCTCATAACTTTACTTGCACTGTAATTTAGTTTTGTGTTTTTTTCTTCTTATTTTTATGTATTAAATATTAGCTATTTAAAGATAAAACGTGCAGAGTAAATACCACCTGATTGAGTAGTTAAACAGGCAGACATGCCTAGGTAAAATGCTCAATTAGGTGTCTTTATGTATGTTTGTAACTACAAATATCACTCTATTATCAATATGTACTTTACTATGAAAATAATAAAAAAACTTGAAAACTTGAATCTGAATAATATACGACTTCACTTTTTGGACAATTAACAAAGTACTTTTGGTTCCAACAAACGATAGAATTAGAATTAGAAATGATCAGATGTAGATGTGTATATGTGATTAACGTTGACAAGATAAAACAAGACGGAATACTAGAATTCCCATTAGAAAGATCACTGACTGATGATATTAAGTGAATTTGAAAATAAACCGATTTCGATTTAAATTCCCTGAATGTTAATGATTGTCAGTGAACCTCTTAAAGGTGCATTAACTCTTGCCTTGTTTTACAAATTAGTATCAGGTTGAACATAAACTGGCCTTAATTGGCTATAATTCATTTTAAATAAAAACAGTTCCGTGTGATAATCGTCCGAGATATTTGTTCACTTTTTAGCCAATACATTCTTTCGTTCTTCGGCTAGTTGAATTTAATAATAAATCCAATTCCGATTCTGGTATTTTAATTAATAGCATTGATTGGGATTTTATTTGTGATTGAAATCGAAACTCTGATCTATTTACGAGGCTAACACGAGAATTTATAACCGTGCTCCGTCTTTGGCCTATTTTTTAAATGTGATAAATTAACACCTTACAAATTGAAAATTATTATTTTCATCTAGTAGGAACGAGAACATGATAATTGTGGGAACGGGTCATTTTAAACGTTTCAGTTCTTTCTAACTAAACCCAAATGTTAATGGAGTATCTTGATTCTAAGTTTGGCATAAATCAAACAGTGAAATTTGAAAATGTCTCGTTTTGGTTTATGTTTCACTACGGAATTGAGGATTATGTGAGCAATTCATACCAGTGAATACAAAGAGGAGTGAAAAGTCTGTATGGAGATAATTTATGTCTTTGTCAGCAGAAGAAATATACATTATTTGAGACTACCCTGTAACTATCGTAATAGGGTACACGCATATACAGTGTGTCGCATTTAAGATGAAGACACTCCCATATTTTCGCTGTTTGAAGAATTACTGATTCGAATTTTTGTAGAGTCATACAGGTTGATGGGCCACATTTCTTGAAATAGTCAACTGAAATCTGAACTTTGAACTCAACCTCCTACGATTTCACAAACAGGACCGCTTCTCGATATTTTGCTTCGCATGAGAGATATCGAAAAATTTTATTGAAAAAAGTTGTTCAGAATACTATGTTAACCCCACACACAAATTTTATCACAAAATTCGCATTATTCATTTTCTCATTTTTTGATCCAAGTATACAAAATATTTATTTATTTTGATAATTATTGTGCCGTGGAAATTAAAATCTTGACACGGTGTCATGTGTTCAAATATTTTAGTAAAATAAACAGCACTTTCAAAGGAATATTGATCAAATTAATCAATATCTTGTAATAATAAATGTGGGTGGGCAAAAAAATTTAAAAATTAAAAATGCGAATTTTGTGATGAATCTCGGTATGTGGGGTTGAAATGATATTTTGAACAACTTTTTCGAATATATTTTTTCGATATTTTTCACGCGAAGAAAAATATCGAAAAGTGACCCCGTTTGTGAAATCGTAGTAGGCTGAGATTAAAGTTCAGATTTCAGTTGATTAACTTAAAAGATGTGGCCCATCAACATGTATGACTCTGCAAAAATTCAAATCTGTAATCTTTCAAACAGCGAAAATATGGGGGTGTCTTCATCTTAAATGCGACACACTGTATCATATTTTGCTTAGATATTAATTTATAATAGTAAAGTTGATATAAAAAATTACTAGTTATAGGAAATAAACCAGTTTCCATTGGAAATTACTTCAAAATTTTAAAATAAAATTCAAATTTCAATGCACTTTCCGACCACTACCCGAGGATTTCCGAACGCTACCGATGATACGTGTGATGTCATATCTCATGTTTGTTTACTTTTGTCAATACGGCCGGTATTGCGTCAGATTCTGTGTAGTTCTGTAGTGTATATATTGTATTTTAATCAACTATTAATTGCTTCATCGACGTAAAAATATCATTTTTGACCATTACGTGTTTGTGTGTGCTTTTTTTATTTATAAAAGTCAACGTAAAGTGGAAAGTGGACATAAATATTTGATATTTCCGAGGATATTTCAAAACTTTTAGAAGAAAGTATTTTATTTACTAGTTCAGTGTTCAGTAAAGATACCATATTTCGATGTGTGGTCGTGAGAAAATAATGTTTCAGTGGTTGATTCCTAGACATATAGGTACATAACTTCTAACTATTTAAGAATAAAAATTACCAGCATAGAAGTAGGTACTTACATTAAAATGGTCTTCACAAACAAAAGTAGTAGTATTTGTCGAAATATCGTCTTTGTTTCGACGCATAGCTTGCAACCATAATGCCCTTCTCTCAAGTGTATTTTTGCTTGCGCCACCAGGTAAAGTAACAAATATTTTGTTTGGAGTTTTAATAGACGTTGATTACACTATGAAACAATGCAATACTTGAAATCCAAAGCTTTTTTTTGGATTTATCCATTTTTAAAGCTTTCAGAAACAAATTAGGTCACAAGGACTCAGAGCGTGATACACAAATAAGAACGTAAACAAATGACGTCACTGCATGGGGCAGCCATCTTTATGACGTAAGGCGCGTTTTGGCGGACTTTCAAATTTTATGATTTTTAAAGTCGTTTTAAAAGTAAAGTTTATATTTTTTTGAAAAAATAGGCATGCAAGGTGTTAGGAGACCTGATAAAGCGTCAATTCCCACCAATAGCAAAATTTATGCTTGTACCCTATTGCAGAAAACCTCAAAGATTCGGCATGCAATATGCAATGAAAGTAGTGAAGAATATAAAGAGTACACAGTCAAATTGATGTGAAGCTCTACTACTATCCAGAAATTATACTTCAATAATCATCAACGTGAGATGAATCCATTTGAAGATATCGAATTCCAAATTGACAAGAAGGATGCAAAAAGGCGAAACCTGCAATATTGTCATCAAAATAGAAAAGAGAGATCGGAAGCACTAACTTTAGATAAATTGAATGCCATGATGAGAATTCTCCAGACGGTCTTCAGAAGAAAATTTTTCAGATAGTATCTGTAGAGTTGGCCTGGCGAGGAGGCGAAGGTACAGTTGTCAGAACCAAACATGAACCCCGAAAATTATGCGAAATAAAATAAGGTCATCTCAAGCAGCCAATCAAGAGCCAATGTTAACGATTGTCCATTAGTAATTGTTAAATATAATCGAAATAATATGACTGAGTGATTTCATCAACATACATCATTTTATTCATTCTGTATCAGTGTTGTCAATGCGAGGATGATTATCCGATTTTTGGACAATTTCACCAATTTGGATCCAATAGTTTTTCGAATATTTTGTAGAAGGGATATATAAAATGGCTATTGTTTTTGGGGATTTTCCATATTGACTGGGGTCGAAGACTTTATTTAGATAACCAATATATGTCCCTTTGGTAATTTTGACAAATTCTGATAATTTGAATAGTACCTAAGTTCGGCTAATTTTCATTTTTTCATCGGCAACACTGGACTATAACCAGTTCATATTTTGTTGCTTTCCATAGAAACTTGACCCTTCTTTTTCATGACATTAATACAGTCATGTAATTTGAAAATATAGACATTTAGGGCAAACGGTAGTTTTATTTTTGGTCCAATATAACTTTTTTTATTAATATTTAGAGTTACATTTTTAGCAAGCTAGACTTTGTTTACATATCTCTTAACAGTTGACATTTATGGTATCGATATTTGGTTATCGATTCAAAATATCGAATTGTTACTACAAAAATACAACTACAGCGACATGAACACGCCCACCAGGGCTCACGTTTGCTTCTGCCAACTGTATCTGTTGTGAAGTCGATTATTTCAAAGGGGAAATGAAAAACGATGGAACCTACTCTGGCAGAATCGAATATAATCCTGTGTTTACAAAAACTGACCAAAGAGGAAACTAAGATTCGCTGACCGTAAATGTCTCACGGCTAACAGTCAAAATATAGATCGTTGCCCTGTACGTATTTTCTTGAAAATTTCCATAAGCAACGACTGCTTTTTCTTGACTCAAAATAGGTACGCACTGAAAAAACAGGGAATTGCATGGTACAAAAATTGTCATATCGAAAAAAATTAATATTCAAAATGAAACGATACACACGAATATGATACAGAGTCTATGAAAACCTCCAGCTCGATGAGCAACACCACAAGAAAATTATAAATTGAATGCGGCAGTTAAAAGAAACACAGGCTTTAACTTCAACTTTAACTCATTAATTCTTGTTTATTTATATTCCTATTATTTTGCACAGAGCTGGAAGCGCTATACATAATTGATAAGGAATAGGGACTAGGTTTGCTGCAAGAATTGAAAATTAGAATAGACTTAAGATACCCACAATATGACGTCGTCAATGAGTAGATAAATCTAGGGGCTCTCCACTATTCAAGTGTCTTCTTAAGTAACAATTGTGAAGATCAACAGACATGCTTTCTTTGGATTCTTATATCATTGCACAGTTTTACTGAATTTAAATTGGTAATTCCATGGGGGTCATTTTCATTTGTCAATATTTAAATAATTATCAATAGGTATCTTATAATTTCAATAATCTTCTCATTAAACAGTGGAATTAATTAGAAACAGTTAGTTTCATTCACAATAGTAATGTTACAGTTTAATCTCCAACATGATAACCTTAAATTATCATCATCTACGCCGCTGTAATAAACACGAGTTGAAGACGCGTAATTCCTCGGGTGAAGTTACAATTCCATTTTGTTTTTAGTTCAACATCAACAACGTCATCCCGTGGAGAGGAATTCGTCATAGATTTATATAAAAGACGAATGACAAGATCAAGAAAATCGACCATCTGCAAGTCAGCGCCTATCTCCAGGTGGTTCATACATCAATAATATCTGTATAATACAACACAATGAAAAAATACAATGACGTAGCTATGGAGCGATAAAGGGAAAAATTACATCTTATAATACACTTACAAAAGAATTACTTTGAAATGAAAACGTGATACTTAACAATGTGGTTATAAAGTAAATACGGAGTGAGATAGATAGTTGTTTCCTCAATATTCAATATACAGTATGTACCCTTGTGGTTAACATTATCACAGACACATGTTATTTATCTGCAAGACTTGTACGACTACCATTGTCCATTTTATCAAATTCTACAGTTTTTAAAAAGAAGCAGGTTAACGCAGAGCGCAGTGTGTGCCACAATAAATTGTTTTTTTTATTGGTGAACCATTTTACCTATTTAAAGCACGCCTCAGCGTGTTTAAATCGAACTTTAAAACACGCGCGTTTTTTAAAGTTTTCCATGGCAACATCAACAACTCGAGAAACAAAGTCTAAATGACAATTATCAATCTGACGGGAGTACTTTTTAACGTCAAAACCTTCATTCGAACAATATTTAACAATTTCAATTTTATAAATGAAAATGTAAAGTACAGTTGCTATTGTTTGAGATATTAACATTTCAATTTTTCAAATCAGAAGAAATGATATTAAAATTAATGCTTCTAACATTCTCAGAAATCAATGAGGTTGAACTTCCATCAAAATACAAATTAGTTGATGTTTTCCTCATTTCCATGACAACGCAATTCAACCATTTCACATTATTAGTTCTTATTTCCATTTCTTGTTGCTGTAGTAGTAATAGATACCAGTATTTATAATTTCAAAGTGCACCAATAAAAAAAATAGCGTAAAGTATTCGTGGATAACTGCTTCTATTTCGAGCACTCCGGCTTCGCCGTCGTTCTCGAAAAATCGCGCGTTTTTTAAAGATCTTAATATTCACTTATACTTTAGCCAATAGAAATTTTGGGTTGATGCGAAAAAATCCTCCAGAAAAGTTACAAAGTCGCTGAGACTTCTCGCTCGAAAATAGAGCAAGTTCTAACTCATGCGACCGACGAAAAAAAAAACGCCAAGCTGCAGCATCAACTCGCGCTGTGGATAATGGACTTAATGTCGTTTTTAAATGACATCAATTGACAGATTTCGGTGAGCTAATATTTAAAATTGTCCTAGATTTATTGCATAGTCTAGTTTGTAGTTTGGAATTCACATTAATATTAATTAACAATTAACATTAAAATGCGTAGGTATACTCCATTCCAAAATATGTCATTTTGACTTATGCCAACCTAATTGATTTAAGACCAAAACCAACAGTAGGTAGTGGTTAATCCGATAATAATAGTACAGAATCGTTCTAGTTTCTTCGATAAGCGGAAATATAATTGAGTTAACTGACGATGATATTTATATCGAAACAATTGTCAATAATTTACTTGCAATTTACACATTTTTACAAATATATTGTGGAGTCATTTAGAAACAGTTAGTTTCATTTAAAACCATACGGAAATATAATGCCTGATATTATGATTATTTCACAACTGAATTATTTGACTGGTGAATTAAGATTTGTGACTATTATTTACCTGCCTAAACAAAATGTTTTTGTTACAGTAGGATGTTATAAAGTTAATAAATATTTGAATACTGAGATTTAGATACATTTCAACAAAACGTCAAAGCAATGAAATTTTATCACTTGAGGACTTTGGTCACAGGTACCAAAATTTGAAGGAGTGACCATGTACACTACCGCCCAAAAAGATCGTCACTTTAAATCCAGAGAATACAATAATGGGCGTTGAACTTTTGATAAATATACCAAAATAGCAGATGGGCAACATTTAAATTAATGAAAGCTTTGTTCGGGAAAAGTGTGGAGTGGAAAGTTTGTTGATGCCTTCGTTAAGTCAATCGACGGGACGTGGCGTAGATCAAGCAACTGTAACTGTTCCTTGAACTGATAATTTCAATTTGTTCAAATTATTTTTTATTCTGATGAGGCAATAGAGAAGTATTGTGAAGATGAAAATCCTCATTGCATGATGAAGAAAATACTAAAATTTGCTATATCTCAGTGCTTCAAAGTGGAAAACTTCACACTTTTTCTTCAAATTTGGACGTTTTGGGAGATCCATCCAGTACATTCTTGTTCTCTTGTTGCCTCAGCCGCATGGATACCAGATCTATCTGTTGTAGAGTTGCATAAAATGTTAATAATGCGATAATAGCGCCATATCCACATTTCCTTTAATGAGGATAATGTATTGATGTGATTTCAACATTATCTCCAGTCCAGAATTATGCTCTCAGAGCTTCTGGACGGATGATATCTATCTTGTACTGATGAGACGAAAATATGCCGAAACCTGTCTACAAGTGATGTTGGAACTTCTAATTGCAAAATTTTTAAAATGGCCACTAATTTCCTGCATTTTCATTACCTTATTTGCCGTGGATCCCCTACAGATCTGTCGGCTTTGAAATATTCGAGTTTTCACCATCTTTAATCTTCTACTTTTTCTACTTCTGTATACAAAGCATCAAAATAAAATCTGCATTAGCAATCGCTATATTTCGTGACATTATTTCCGACACACACTCGACAATTGCAACAGATTTTAACCCGCAAATAAAAAGGCCAAAAGTTTTCGTGCGTGAATCGTTCCAGCGCGCAAATTTATTATAATGAATATGTACCTTAGAGAGAGTGAGAAATTTTGTATTTACATCTAACTATTTTGTGGTTACAGCTGAAGCTATAAAAATGTCAAATTAAAACAAAGAATATTAAAAGATTGCCTTGGGAAAAAAATCAAGTTCCGACCTTGAAGAACGAGCCGGTGTATACCGACTGAGAATGAATATACAGGGACCGGATGATGAGGTTATATCTGCGGATCTGGGTGGTCCACTGCGCGTGATGCCCCAAGCAGCCCTGAGCGTGACCTATCATTAGGCCATTGCAAAAGGCGTTCTAATTGCTTGCCCGAACACCCAACATCTCTATCTCTGACACCTTCAGCCGACCATCAGTTTCTCGCATCTCGCAACGCGGTCTTTTTCTTCTTTATTCTTCATCAATGATGCAATTCCCTACCTGAAAATACTTTTTGCCACAAAATAACATATTTTTATATAATGATCTCTTAGTGATTTATATCGTAATAGAGACAATTTTGAAATGGTAACTAATGACGGAGTTTAAAGTGGAAATTATTATTTGCCTTCTTTTAAATGACAGAGCTACATATCAATGGTCAGAAATCAACTTTTTTTAAAATATCTAATTTTTGGGAATAAATTGTGACAAATACATAGAGAATAACATTTAGTCCATTTTTATGGTCAGCGCCTTAAAAAAGCGTGGGAAATATTGTTGTCTAGCAGTAGAGTAGAACTCTCAATTTAACAACAATTGATTGCTCACTTTAAATTCTCATTTCATAATTGGTTGGACAAAGTTAATACCACTACATTAGATAATCTGGATCAGTTTTTAATTGAAAAACTGTTTGAGGCATAAGTCAAGTATTTATAATACGAGAAAAACTTGGGAAAAATGAATATTGATGAATTTTTCAGATTTCATAAAAATAATTCATCTGGGATAACATATGGCGTCAATAGAATTAAAGTAAAATCAGTTTTTATTTTGTTGTTGTCAGTTAGGCATAAATTAGTTAACAAAACTTGTCAGCGTTAATGTAGCTATAAGAAATCAAAGTAAGGCTAAGTCAGTGCTGTAGTCAACTTTTTTTAAATATATTCACAAATTACAATAACAGACAGCTTGAATTTTAAATACCTAGTTGGTTTCAATATTGACGATGTACCTCACTAGTACAGCTGCAGTTCAAATGGTATACGCCAAAATTTACGGCGAGCCTAAAAGGCTGGGATAGGGAAACTATCAAAGCAGTAGTAGATGTGCTGACGCAGAAGTATATTTGATAGTTCTAGAACTTTTCACTTTTCAATGTTGAGATCTTCTTTTTTCCCGGCGTCGCCTCCCAAGTAACAATGAACGCTGATTTATTGGGCCTATTCAGACAATTAGCTGATTAGTGGTTGATTGATGGTGTTAAAGACTGATTAAGCTATTATCTTGAATAATGAGCTGAATATGCGCCGAATCAGACAAAATAGATGCCATTATACAGCAGCATCCATTAAGCTGAACTACATACTGAATAAGTGCCTCTTCAGCCAACTTAGTAGATATTGTTCAGCAATATGCTTATGCGTAGCTGAACTTGGGTTGAATAAGCATTTCTTCAGCTTACTTAATCCGGTGTTGTTCAGCTATTTATTACTAGCTGAATACAGGCTGAAAAAGCGTTTTTCGGCTCATCAAATATTTCATTGTTCAGCTATTTAAGTCGTGTATATCATTCAGCGATTTTCAGGTTATGTTTTCGATTATGTCACAGTTCATCAGGTTCTGGTGAACTTATGAAGACATCAATTGCTCTAATAATGTTGTTTGGTGCTGCTGGTGGCCGTTCATCATCAGGTTCAATCAAGTTTAATTGAACGTTCGGTACTTCTAATACATGATATAAATATGTTTATGTAGCAGTGGAACATGGCATAACTTGGAATTTTCTTTAATGGGGGTTCTTTATCACGTCTATTAAATTTTTCAAATATTAAATTGAAAGTTGTTCTTCAATTAGTAGGTTTCTTTTAATAAACACATAATCGCAGATATTTCTGTATCATTCCCTTATAGATCTTCTACTTCAATCCCACCTTCCTCGTGAGTTTTCAAATACATGTGTTCAATCTTACACAGGTTATAGACGGGTGTTCAGCCACTATTGAACCATATACAGTGTGTAAAAGCCAAATGGAATAAATTCATTATTTCGGTTA
>CAJUYI010000114.1:109752-134197 GCA_910591695.1 Galerucella pusilla
ATTGAATGGGATCTTGAATTATTGCAAAATAAAGAAGAAAAAGGTAGAACGTGTCGCAGGACACACGGTAGGAATTTTAGTTCCTTTGAATCAAGAATTATGTAATACATCTGACGTTATAGATGAACAATTTGCATATTCCTCGGTGGTCGAGTAGTAAGCAAACCAGACTCTCTCGCGGTTGACTCGTGTTCGATTCCCCGTGAAGAATTTTTTTTTTATTGTAATTTTATTTTTAAATAATTATTCTGCTTGATATTAGAACGACAACAGGTAGACGTTTGAAATATTTAGCAGAATATTCATTATTATAGATAATGGTACGGTACCCTTCATGAGGGAGTCCGACTGGCAACATCTACTTATAACAGCATCGTATATTTAAAAAGGGAAACCGTATCATTATACAAATTGGACATTCAAGAACTGACGTTTACCACAAAAAAATTTGTGGAAACATAAAATTGAATTGTTAAATTTTTAATTTGAAGTTATATTACAGTTTATAGAAATGTTTATTTTCTAGATTTTTTCTTGAGTGGGTCGTAGAAAAAATATGCTGTTCGAGACTCGTGTGGATTGTCCATATCGCACTTGAACAATTGAGCACTCCGCCTACGGCGTCGTGCTGAAACTTCGTCCTTCTGCGATATGGTCATCATATCCACACTAGTTGCACAAACTACTATTTCTATCAAAATATACCCTTTTACATTTAAAAACAACCTGCCAAATGTCAAATCAATTCATCCATCCATTAAAACATTCATGTTTTCGAAATTTCAACACCCTGTATTCCGAAAAGTAAATGTGCTAGACCCCTCAATCCTCATATCATTTTGTCCAATTTTACGAAGGCTATATGCAAACGTTGTAATTACCTTTAACGTTCGAGATGCTTATACCATTTTTTGCGCGATCGTATTAAAATAAATTCCGATTAATAGTATATTAAGTATCAAGAACGGTAAGGGTTGTTTACCGGTCGACAGCAATGTTTGAAGGCTGAGCGTAGCGAATCCTCCAATTTTGCTGGAGACTGGTATTACCCTTAACGTTCGAAATGCTTATACCATTTTTTGCGCGATCGTATTGAAATATTCGAATTTCGAATGAAAAAAAATTTAAATTTCTTCGAAATAAACGAAATGTCAAAAGTGACATTTATACTTGATCAGTTTAAAATATAATTTGCATTTTGGTGAAATTGTTTTCATGCTATTTATTACTTTTTATATTGTTCTGTTCGATTCTGTTCATTAAAAAATATCAAATCTTTTATTTTTTTTGTTCCTTTTGTGTAATGAATGAAGTAATATATTATTTAGGACTACTTAAATCTATGTAGAGCTAAGACGTCGGTAAGTAATTTACTTACCGACGTCTGAACGGTAAGTAAATCACTTACCGACGTGTTAGACTTAGAAACCAGTAAACACAACCTACTGACCTGACAACCGAAGCTGTAAATAAACAAAAAAGATCGATCGCGCAAAAAATAATTTAAATTGCTTCGAAATGAACCTAATGTCAAAAGTGACATTTATACTTCTCGATCAGTTTAAAATATATTTTGCATTTTGGTGAAATTGTTTTTATGCTATTTACTACTTTTCGACGTCTGAACGGTAAGTAAATCACTTACCGAGGTGTTAAACTTAGAAGCCAGTAAACACAATCTACCGTCCTCACAACTGATGCTGTAAATAAACAAAAAAGATCAATCGCGCAAAAAAAATTATGGAAATGATAGTAAAAATTTATCCGGACAAATTCAAGTAGCACTGCGAATACCAGCTTTGCATAGAATTTTGATGTAGCATCGGTGGTTCAGTGGTAGAATGCTCGACTGCCACGCGGGCGGCCCGGGTTCGATTCCCGGCCGCAGCATATGAATCACTGCTTGTTAAACGATATAGAGACTCAGGAGAGAGCACACGCACACAAGCAAGGCGCATAACGAAGCAACGTAACATAACGTAACGTAACGGTCAGATTTTTTGCGTCGTGACCCCCGGTCGCTCAAACCTAACCTGACGTAAAGAACTGAAGTTCCAAAAAACATTTGGGGTACAGGAGAGCACTGTGTGCTTTTGCGCAATCAGTCTAAAATGGTATGGAATGCCAGGACACTCTGGAATAGGTGTAACACCCTTTGAGTTTTGACTCCTGTCGACTGGAAGCTTAAACTAGTGGAGCAAGGAGAATGAAGATTTTGTGGCAAGGAAGAAGAAACCTCCATTCACATACTTGCGGATTGCATAGCAATACAGAATCAGGTCACAAAACCTTGGAGGCTACTGGATAGAAGAAGGACACTCACCTAAACTATGGCCTGCCGATATTCTACATTCTGCATTATAAACTTTTGCAATTTCAGCGTGTCTTCGTTTATAAGTGTATTCTTCGTTCCAGCTTCTTTCTTATAAACTTCATAATTTGTTTTCTTGGCTATCAAGTGCCCTGCCTTTGTTACTAATTCTTTTCGATTTAAATGTCTAAGCTATGAATTCAGTCATGGATGGATAATCGTCATAGATACACAATGATAAACGAAACGTTGTAGCAATTGCTTTCCTAAATTGCCGTATGCAAATCAAACAAATACGAGACATATCTGCTGGCGACTTGAAGCAAGCTCCGAACGAGAAATGAAGAGAGCGATATTGTGCGTACGGACAAGCCTGAAGAGGACCTAGAAAGAAAAATGAGTTATTTGGTTTTTAATAATGATTGTTTATTAGATTAGATATCTGACACGTACGTTTTAAATGAAGAATAAATACAAAATTCACCTGCTAATTAATTCCTACGTTAATTATACCGAATTTTCTGGAAATAATGGGTCAAGAGCTTCTGGGGCACCCAGTATTCCCGGATTAGATACCCGGTTGTCACTAAATATTTGCTTTATGTAAATATACTTCTTTGGGATGATTCTTAACCCACATAATGTCTCAATATGTACTACGCTAACCACTGGCTAGCTTGATTTGATGACTGGTACGTACCTTGACGATGCTGTATACAGATACATGCAATGAAAAATGGAACATAGGGATTTTAGGCATTGTATCAGATTTGCTTTTGAACTAGTCGACCAATTTCAACAGATTAAAAACTCGATTATCACAATCGTTCATTTGGACACCTATCGTACAATTTCCACCACTCCGTAGTTTCAATCATGTCTCAACTGTGGGCGGTTCTTAATTAGCGTCAGACATTCAGTAAACAACAGTTAGAGTATCAGAGTACTGTTGAAGCCAATAACTTTTCAAAATAAATTTGTAGGAAAATTGGAATGTACACCCTTCGGGAAAAAATTCGAATTTTATCGTAGTATGGAGGTTCCTCTCTAAGCGAGGTACATCTCCGGGGAGGACTTCCACCATTTCCCCCCCTCTTATCCGATGGGTCTCATCATCGTAGTTCGCGTTTCGGCGTACAGCTCGTCCCTAGCTAAAAGGGCTAGCAGCTGGGAGCAAAAGCCGTCTTCTCTTTGGCCGTGTAACCTCGGTGGTTTTTTCTTTGGCATTCTTCCGTTGTGTGTGTTTGCGCTGCCTCTACAAAGTGCGTCCTCTACAAAGTGCTGAGCTAATAGCTTTGTCACCTGTTCGAGGATCTGTTGTTTCGTTGTTGTCGTTGTTTTTTTGTTAGCTGCGGCTTGGGCGTAGCTGACTCCTGTCTTCTTTACTGTTGTTGCTGTTGTCCTTGTCTTCTGGATGTTTGGGGCTTTTGGGCATCCTGTGTAGTTTGCCGGGTGTTCTCCCTGGCAGTTTGCGCAGATGGCCGGCTTGGTCTTCGGTCGTGGGCAATCGTTGGATCGGTGTGGTCCTCCGCACTTCACTCATTTCGTGTTTACGTTACACGTCGTCTGTCCGTGGTGGAAGCCTTGGCAGTTATAGCACTGCGTCGGCCCCTTTCCTCTTCTTTGTTCTTCCCACCTGATCCTCACGTTCTGGATGTGTTGGATTTTCCGGATTTTCTCTTTTTCTTCAGGCTCCAGCTCCACCAGGTGGATGGGTAGCTGTCTTCTCTCTCCGAATCTGGAATGAAGTTGGGTTAGTCGTTTTATACTTACCCCTTGTATCTCGATTTCTTCTTTGATTTCCTTGGTGTCCTCGCAGTGCGTTAGTCCTCGGATGACGATCCTTGCCATCCTGTCTTCTTGTGGCATATACGTATACCACTCCACTTCTTTTCTCTCTTCTCTCAGGTACCTTGTGAGGTTCCTGTAGTCCTCTGGTCCGTGGCAGGGTATTTTCACTCCGAGTCTTTCCCGGATTGTTATGAACCTCGTCTTTATGTTTCGTCTTTCTTTTTTTTTCTTACGGAGCTCCAGTAGTGGATGCTCCGCAGAATGACGGGTGGTGGTCGGTGCGTCGTCATCTTCTTGTTTTCGCGGAGGGCCTCGTCCATCGCTTCCTCGTTGGCTTTCCTCCGGGCGGCGGCTTCTTTTTTCTGTATGTTCCTAATGGATATCACTTTCGTGAAATCCATTTCCTCTTCTTCACTCTCTTCGTCTTTTCTTGGTGATTTTGTCCTCTGCGTCTTTCTGTGGACGCTTTCTGAGCGGCTTCGGCTTCTCTTCTCCTCTTGCCTTTGCCATGTTCTCCATGGCTTTTCTTAGGCCTGTCATCTCCTCTTCCATGCGCTGGATGGTTTTCTTCATCTCTTCTGCGGCTTTTTTCGCTTCTACTGCTTCTTTTTTGGCTTGGTCTCTTTCTTATTGGAGTGTCTTCCTTATTTCCATGTCCCTCAGCATTTTCGTGACTTCTTCCGCTTTCTTTGTGCTTTCTCGAGCCACAATTTCTGCGTTCTTCATCATGGCTCTTGTTGCCTCGTTGTCCTCGCTGTCCGATGTTGTTTCCATTGTCCTCCTTATCCTGTTGCTAGCTTGGCTGCTAGCACGGCTGTCGTTCTTCTTTTTGGGTGGCATCTGATAACAGCCCACTGCGCTCTTAAGTAACCAACCACGTGTCACAAACTGAAATTTGTACGAGTTTATCTATGCATTCTAAAAAAACTCATCCAGATCTAGATCAGTCGCAGGTATTAAATATTTCACTTCCAATTTTAAAAAGTGAGTTTTGAATTTAAGATTCATCTGGCGACGATCTAAGTCGATAAGAATCTGATCTCATTATGATCAGTAGCTGAAATAAATTACCTGGTGTTAATTTAATAAATGGAAGTATAATATACTACTGTCGTTGTAATGAATTCAAATGACCGCCATTTGCATTTAAATAGCGAAGCGATGAAGAGGCAGAAGAAGTAATCACTTTATAGTCGCATTCGCATACGGTTTACATATATTTCTACAATGTTTGTACTTCTATTCAAATCGTCACATAAATTATGTTCCAGAGAGGATATTACCAGTTCATATTCCTTAGAATGTTCTGTAATATTTATTATTTAAGAAATATTGGTTATCATAATCGAAAGTATTATGTTGGAGATAGAAATATGGTATTGGTATTCTATTTCCTTTGGATACGAAGGTTGTGCAAATAGATGTCGTTGGAACTTCATTGAAGTCATTGAAATGCAATAAATATCTTTCATAATAGTTGAAATTTAACTTGTGAACAATGCAAATTGTAAGATTGTACAATATGACCGATTTGTCAGTGACGTTATTCTGGAAAGGTCTATATTGCCTATTCACACTTTTGAATTATAATACTATTCAACTAATACACCCTATAGTACCAAAACCAATTAACTTTTGTTCTCGATTTTTATTCAAATGCGTAAAAAAATGCTATCTCCCTATAAGCTTCTTGGTGAAGGTGATGAAGGTGTGATCAGGTCTTTGAGACAGCATGGCTCCTCAGTTTCTGATGGAAGTCTTAGAGACTAGTAGCTTCTGTAGACCCTTTCCCGGAAAAATCTTAGGATATTCGCAGACTGTAACTTAGACAACTCAGGTTCCTCTTCTATCCAGTAGTTTTCTGGGTGCTGTGTCATAGGATTCTGAATTTCTATGCCATCTGCAAGTGATCCAAGATAGAGGTTTCGTCTCCAATCCACAGAATCTACACTCTTTTTGCTCTACTATTTTGAGATTTCCAGGCGACAGCCTCTTAAGACTTTTAATGCAGTTTGGTTTGATTTGAAGTGAATATTATTGTATTATGTTGTGAAATTTTCTAGTGACATCGTCACCAGAAAACATTCACATCCTGATTCTAAAGAAGTAATAAAAAATGTTCACGATTCTTTGCTCGCAAAAAACTTTAAGCGATGTTTTAGCTGAGAAATGTGATTTGACAAAGGCAGTAAAGGCACCTTTATCATCAGTAAGTGATTCAATACAAAAACGTATCGCTCACAGAAAAAGGAGTGATTGTAAGCAAATGTATTAAGAGCGAGCAGTAACTACCACGTCTTCTCTTAAAAAAACTGACTAATGACATATATTTTAAATAAACATACCTACTAAAAATAATCATAGATTGCTCGCAATAAGCAAAGTTACTTTGAATTGTGCATTCCAGACTCCGTTTACAATAAGAAGATAACACGTGAAGTTTGCCAACTGACTTGCGTAGAAACCAAAATCGGTCTAGTTTATCTATGTCGCCTCGTAACGACCGTCTCATGCCAGTTTATCATTGACATTTGGGGTTGTTTGAAGCAATGATTCACTGTCGAATATTTTCCATTTTTGAATATCTTAAGACGGTTAGCTAGTTTATTTGTGAGTGTTGTGTGTTTTATTTGATCTAAAGCCATGCATCCCAAAAAACTTGTTGATGTTAAAAGAAAAATTATCCACAGTCAAGGTTCTAATTTTGTGTTAACCTACAAAATGTGAAAATGTTACGCTTCTGATTTGAAGTTGAATGTCAATTTTACAAATTGGCGCTGTTTTTGACAACAAGCTTCTTCTTATATAAAACAAAGAGTTAACAAAAATTAAATATTGTTTTCAATACCATTTATACATTAACCTTATAACCATATGTCCTTCTTTTCAAAAGGGAAGACTAAATTTAAATATTTCAACACACGGTACTGTATCATACTTGTATTTATGATCGTTTTTACACATAAATCCACCCAACTTTACTTTCATCCTATAAATTTAAATGACTCACTTGACAGACACTTACTTAGCATTCATCTTGCGTTGAAATTTTTTTAATGACCTGGCAACGTTGCTGATGTACATCAGTAACGGTGGATTAGCTAATGTCTGATTGATATGTTCATTACGTTTATATTATGTTGATGAATTAATTACGGACCATCTCTTATCATTGATTGCAATTAGTTACCTGCCAGATTAACAGCTTATCAGGAGTCATCACATTAAGTAATCATTATGGTTGGAGGTATCTAATTATTTTATTAGTACCTAATCTTATAGTTGGCTTCTCGAAAATTAGTCGACTTGATTAATAGAAGAATTGTTAATTTAATAATAATAAATCTCGATTATTCCGGAGCGTTAAAGAATGTCGTTTTAAAAGTTCAGTTTCGAATAATTTTGCCTCCTTTGACAATTTCAATGGAACTGGAGGCTTGGAAAAAATGTATATCAATCAAATAAGGAAGGAGGAAGAAAAATGAAGAGAAGGAGGAATTTTGAAAAGAACATAAACTATTCGATAACCACAAAAATCCTTCAGGAGTTTTAAGCGTTAAAACACTTAGTTCTCACGAAATCAGTTATAAAAGAATAAATAGAATAACATTGACACCTCACTTGTGGATTGCAGGACACAATGGAATAGAAGTAAATGGAATAGCAGATAAACTAGCAAAGAGTTACCTCATTATACATACATACATACATACAAATTTTAACAGATTATGGAAGGAAAAATGGAAGCCAATATAAAAAAAAGATATAAGTGCTCAACTTTGAACTGTGACCCTATGTTTTATATGTAATATGAATAACTAACATGTGTAATCTAAAATTATAATTATTTTGACTTTTTTCTAAAAATTAAAAGAATAAAATGGAAATAAATCTGTTCTGTAATCATTCACCTGCAGCTTGACAGAACAAAAAACGAATTATAGTTTGACATTATCTCGACATCTTCCACTGTAGCTAATTAACTAGCAACTTAACCGGATAATCTATCTTAGCTCAGCTAATAATTAGCTAATGGCTAACCGGGTGAGTTTTTCAAGTAATTAATTATCATTCATCAATGTTTTTTCAATGGCAAACCCACGACAGTATTGTAATTTGATGCTTTATTGATAATATAAATTTGAATAAAAATCTCTATGATTAATTATTTGAAAATAAATAATAGCTTGCAATAAATAGTATATGTGTAAGTAATAATCTTTACCTACGACCCCCCCTGTAATCAGTCAATAACACAGTCGGTATCAATGTAATGACGTCTATTACGCACTGTAAAAAAAACGCACAGCTGTAAAGTAAACCGCACGGCTTCCCTAGCAACTGTCAATAGACGTCTCCATTTTATTCAAAATTTACTTTTTGAAAACATTAGATATGGCCACGTTTAACTATGAAAAGCCCAAGGGCTATGAATATGTATTGATTATAATTGAAAAATGGACTTTCGATTATCAACAACATATTAATAATGATTAAACGTTAGTTCTTCAATGTGCTTCTTTCATTGGTAATAGAGTAATAGAGTAAGCACCTCTAATTATGTAACTGTTATTTTTTATGCTTCTTATAAAAAATACAAGTACAAGTAGGTCGTAGGTAAAGTATAATACGTAACTCGTGCTGTAGATACTATTACCTACGACCCCCCATGTAATCAGTCAATAACACACAGTCGGTATCAATGTATTGACGTCTATTACGCAGTGTAAAAAAAACGCACAGCTGTAAAGTAAATCGCACGGCTTCCCTAGCAACATCTTAGCAACTGTCAATAATAGACGTCTCCATTTTATTCAAAATTTACTATTTGAAAACATTCGATATGGCCACGTTTAACTAAGGTAAAGGACCAATTAGTGACCAGTAACCAAATAGTGACCGATTTTTTGTATAACGGTATAAAATAAGATTTTTTTCATATGAACATATAAGATATGTTATTATATTAGTTTCTAAATATGTCTAATTTCAATTTAATTATCCTTTTTTTTTCAAATATGTTTGAATTTGCCTCGAAATGATTCTAAATGTTCAGTGGTAGGGGAGGATTGCATCCAGACTGTTCTGAGTACTTGTCGAGTTAACACATGGTGAGTGGCGAACAACAGCAAAGTGACTGAATATATTTGTCAAATTAATATTCTGTACTATTAAAGAGGATATATTTAATGATTTACATTAGCTGGGAACGTGAATATCAAATTAATTTCCAAAAATTAGCTTGGTCAATTATTGGCACCTGAAATTAAATAATGTTCCAAATACTGACCAGAGGGTCACTAATTGGTTTTGATAGATGATATATTTTTTTAAGTTTACATTGTTACTGTTAAAAAAACTTGGTGTCCCATCACAACATGTTAAAAGTAAAGGAGTACGGCTCTCTAAGACCAAATAATGTTCATGTTCCATTTAAAATTGTACAAATGTTAAGGCTGTAAAATTTAGGTCAGTTTATGGGATGAAAATTGATCATAAATTGGTTTCGTGTTGGTCACACATCGGTTCTAAGTCTGTTTACAAATAAAATCATTTTAATCCCAGTTTCAGGAGAAAGATTACATGAATTATTTTTTATTATTGAACAGTATTAATTAAAAATTCGGTAACCTTTTAGTGACTCTGATTTGGAGATGTAGCACCGAAATAAAAGTGATATTCAGGTCAATTTTTGGCAAGAGAAGTGATCATAATTTGGTCTCGTGTAGGTCACACATCGGTTCTGAATCTATTTACAAGTTAAGTCATTTCATTCCCAATTTAGGAGAAAAACTACATTTTTTTCCTCAAATATCTGATTAATTTATATCAACAACTTATAAACCATTAACTGACTTTAAACTTGGTATTTGAAATAAAAAGAAACATGATTTGAAAGAGAAATGGTAAGGAAACTGATCACGATTTGATTTGGCAATTTATTAGAATACCGATTTCAGATTTTTCTTGGAAACAAACATGCTGACAACAATGTTGTCATCCACGTCATGTGTTTTTTAAGCGAACACAAAGTTGCCAAGTCTCTAGTTTATAACGAAGGGATCCTGTTTTTCAATATATGTCAACCCCTTTTAAAAAAACTCGCACATGGCCCAGTCCTGTAGAAAATAAAAATAATAAAAAGAGAAAACCCAAGGACAAAATACCTTCAGTTGCAACTTCCGCTGAGTGGCAGGAATATTATAAGAGAAAAGAAGCTGCTAAAAGAAAACTAGAGGAAAAAAAGACAGCTAGAAAAGAGGAAAAATTGAAAGAGCTGAAAAAATGGAGGAAACCAAAGAGACATTATCAAAACAAAGACCGAAAAGAAAAAACGACAAAAGGATGATGGGCTCATTAAAAGATAATGATTACGTTGCAAAAAACAATAAAGAAGAGGAATTAGACACAATTTATTCTGTTGAGGACTATTGCGTGGTGTTCTATAACACCGAAAATTTTCCGGGAAAAATTTTGGAAATCGAAGAAGAATAACAAGAAAAGAAATACAAGATTAGTGCAATGACCCAAAGTGGTCCAAATTGGAAGTGGCCAAATCCACCAGACATTATTTGGTATAGAAGTGATGGGTTGATAAGAAAAATTAATGAACCAAAGATTTTGAACAAACGAGGAATTTACTGTGTTTCCGAAATGCAAACTCTATAATTGCTACATATGTGCAATAAATACTTGAATGAATATTGTTTATTTGTTTTAATGAGAAATTTTGTTTCCACAAATTATTGTTTTAGTTTTGATAAAATATTTTCATTAATTTTGATGGAACACTGTTTTTAATAGTTCTTGAAAATTTTATTCTATTCACTTTTTTATGAAAAAACTCATGATTTAGAAGACGCTTTTTACTACTAAGTAAATACCTAAAGTCAATATTTGGTATACTGAGCGGTTAGGAATTGGTTATGATACCTTTGGTAATGGTCATAAATTGGTTCTTTGTATTTTTTGCCTTTTAAATTGTATATAAATGACTTTTTAAAAAGTAGAAGATTAGATCTATCTGGAACAGTTTTTGAAAAAGCTATAGACCTTTTAGTACATATTTTGCACTACATGATGTCCAAAATATTTGCCTAAGTGGTCAGTGATAGGACACTTTACCTTATGAAGAGCACAAGTATGTATTGTTTATAATTGGAAAATGAACTTTTCATTATCAACAATATATTAATAATGCTCAAACGTTAGTTCTTCAATCTGCTCCTTTCATTGGTAATAGAGTAATAGATATGGAGATGGAAGTTTACCAAGCACCTCTAATAATGTAACTGTTGTTTCTTATGCTTCAACAAGCAAAGGAAGCGATTCATGATTTGTGTTTAATAACTGCACTGTTACTATAAACAATTATTATAATAACCAATGTTATGGAATTAAATGTTATACAATAAAATAATTAAAAATATCTATGATTGATGTTGTTCAAGTACCTATTATTAATAATAAGATTATAAATACAAGTACAAGTAGGTCGTAGGTAAAGTATAGTACGTAACTCGTGTTGTAGAGCATTTTACGCACTCACGGAATTACGTAACTTTTCCATTCGTGCGTAAAATGTTCCTTACCACACACGTTACGTAATATACTATTACTGCATACCTATATTTATGTGTTTTAATTCCATTATAGTAATCAAATTGTTAGCGAAAGAGCGATTTTAATACTTGATTTTTTCTCCGTCACATAATTTATTTTAAATTACGCGCGCTTTTTTGAAATCTCTATGTCGACGGAAACGAAACGAAACTGCTTACTTCCGGAAAATACTAGTTTATTGATTTTCTTTTACCAAAATAGATATGACTGAAACATTTGATTTAAAAGTATTTTCAATAAATGGTGGGATATTAATTAATCGAGTAAATTACTCTATTGTCGTTTTTTTTGTTACAAAAAAAATTAATATTGATTTTTGAACCTGCCTTTGGATAAAAATTAATTGAATAGTTGAAAGAAATTAGCCGGTTAGCAGTTAGCTAATTAGCTAAGCTAAGCTGAGTCGCTAGTTAATTAGCTAATCTAGTTTAGTTAACCGATTAAATTAGCTAAGCCTATCGGTTATAATTAACTAAGCTAACTTTTTCAGCCGTTTTAACCGCCTAAATTGTACAGCATTAATAGAGACAAATATTATTCAAAATATAAAACGTCACAACATAATAGAGCACCATAAATATTCAATAATTTGTTTCAATAACTTTTTGTTCCTATGCGAAACCAATTTATTTGTTAATGACTCATTAACACTTGCAGTCCCAAATATATGATCAATATTCAAAAGGACCGTACAAAAACAATACAATTAGACGTGTTAAATTACATGGATTTATTCCTAACAGAACTGAAAAAGCAATGCTCAGAATACCAGAAGAGAAAAAAGCAGTCTGTGAGAATATATTAAAAATACATATGCTAGTAAGCGAAGTAACTAAATACAAACATATTCATGATTGTACGAGGGTCGAGATAAGTGATCTCAATAAATCAATCCGTGTGAAATTATTTAAAAATCAAAGAGTGGAAAATGACACCAGACTCGGTTGAGCAGGATTTTTGTTGTTCGAGTACATAAGCTCAATTCCAAGATATTTCGTTTTGACTAATTGGTTTAAGACAAAAACCTACAGCAGGTGGTTGTTAACTCCATGATTATTTCACAAATTAAATATCTGGCTGGTAAAATTAAATTTGAGACCAGTTTTCAATCTAATTATCTATCTATCTATATGCTTCGGTGCTGTACTGCACCAATCTACTTTATTGCCAATGCCCTTTTTAAAAAAAGGCAGAGAAACAAGTTTTTGAATACTCATTTTATTATGTTCTTGGTATTTATTGTTCATCATCATCTGTGAAAATTTCAACTGTCTTACTATAACGGTTCATGAGATGACGGACGGACAGAGAAGTATTAGTAACAGGTTCGTTTTTACCGTCTGGGTACGGAACCCTAAGATTAGTGTTACTATTAATATCATAGAAATGAGCACAAAATGTTTTCATAATAAAGAATACAAATGCTTAAAATTTATAGTTTTGCCCTCGTATATATTTTCCTTTCACGGTGGTGATGTGTGATCTTACTGTTGATTTAAACTGTCATATGAAATTCAGAATATTGCCGGTTTTTGTATATGGCTACCTTGAAAATTATCATCGAAATTACGTGGTGTCGAGAAGAGTTGTACAAGAAATGTTATATTTGTTTTCATTCCGTTCGCACGGTATAAATTTTCTTTCGCTGTCATTCCAAAAAAAATGTCTCCACGACGACTCATGAATCAGGTCTTTCTTTGGTTTTATGGGTGGTTTATATAATAAATAAATCGTGTTTTTATTTTTTTATGAATTGTTTATTGGTCCATCAATTAACTGGTTATAAGTTTTATTCTATAGAAGAATAATGAATCTGTGGATAGTTGAATTATTCATTCAAGAAAAAGACAGTCGAATATTATTTCTTGACTTCAAGAAATATAATTTTTATTTCACAACAGGTAGTCTTGCATGATGTATTGAAATATTAAGTGATTCAGATGCTCTAGATACCAGGAGGTATTCATAGAAACATTGAAGATCACTTGAGGCATTTCTTAACATACACTCATCTCCGCTAGGTGCACAAAATCCGTACCGTAACGTAGTATTAGATTAGAGAGATTTTAAGCCACATAAATTTTGACACACGTTATATGCTAAACGTTTAACTGAGCATGCGCAGTCTTTCTAAAATAGCGGATGACATTTTTAATTATTTTAGTTTTTAAAACCATAACCTGTGAACGACGTTACACGTTAAACGTTATTTTATTTGGTGTAACTAACCTTGAGTTTTCTGTTTGTTTGATTTGATTTGTATACATTGATCCATGACATTAATTATGGATAATATAAAAAATATAATTAGACGTCGAAATGTTCAAGGTCTGATAGAAGAACTTAATAAGGGCCGCTATTCTTCACGAAATTTTAAGCATACATTAGACAAAATTAACGTTAAAAATCGGCGTTGACAAGTTAAAATATTAAAGATGTATATAGTATATTTTGCTCGATATTTTGAGTCCCAAAATATAATATAGTATTGAAATATGTTATTTAAAATAATTTGTGCATAGTTTTGATGCATTTCTAATAGTTTTTCATATTTTTTTTTATTCAGACAATTATGTCAAAACCTTACCGCTTAATAAGGTTTCGTTTATTTCGACGTAAATAACGGAGTACGTTATCGCTTATTAAGGTGGTTATTTTTTTACTATTGCGCATGAGCAAAATAACCGATAACTTAGAACGTTGATTAAATAAGTGGCTTAAAATCTCTCTATTGTCTTCGATACCTCTCAAAAAACACGGATTAACGCTATTTGACATACGGTATGTCATTTAGCGAATACCGCTACCACCGGTAGCTTACGGACAGTAGACACAGAGGCTACAGTGACGGACAGCCGAAAATCTAACCTGATGTCCATGAATGTTAGTTTGTATTTTGGTAGACATTGTTCAAAAGAGGTCAAGTATCTCAGGAGTCATGCTTGCAGGGTACTCACGTGGAATGCACATCTTGCACAAAATATCACCTCAAATCATCAAAAGCTCTCTGGAAGTGTCACAGGCTTTTTTGGAAAACGTTGGATCTGAAACCGAAAATTATCTACTGTTCATATCTAACGGTTGTCATACCAATTATCGTTGCCAGTGGAACATGCGGAGTCTTATAATGCATATGAGATGGCGGGGCAGATTATCTGCAAATACAGGGCAATCGTCCGCCAACGCCTTCAATACCTGGAACAGGTTTAGTTAGCTTAGGTTACAGTCCCAGCTTCAAAACAAATATTAGACCATTCACAACAAAATGTGGCGTGTTTGTTTCCGACATTTCATCGAAGATTTGTTAGTTTACCTATACCAGTCCATTTTTGTTTATAATTTTGTGTATAATTTTGTTCATAATTTGTTTCAAGAATAGATTAAGGAGAAACCAGTGCCTCACACACACAGGTGCATCACTACTGGGTAACCGGATGAGTCTGCAGCTTCGAGATAATAGAGATTTGAAAAATGGAAACGGAAAAAAGCGCAATAGAAGTAGGTATTATAATAGAGTACACGCATATATATTAATTTATTATAGTAAAGTTGATATTACTAGTAATAGGAAATAAACCATTTTCCATTGAAAATTACTTCAAAATTTCAAAATAAAATTCAAATTTCAATGCACTTTCCGACGAACACCCAAGGATTTTCAAACGCTACCGATGATACGTGTGATGTCATATCTCTTATTTGTTTACTTTTGCCAATACGGCCGGTATTGCATTAGGTTCTGTGTAGTTCTGTAGTGTTTATATTGTATTTTAATCAACTATTAATTACTTCATCGACGTGAAAATATCATTTTTGAGACCATTACGTGTTTTGTGTGTGCTTTTTTATATATAAAAGTCAACGTAAAGTGGAAAGTGGACATTAATATTCGATATTCCCGAGGATATTTTAAAACTTTTAGAAGAAAATATTTTATTTACTAGTTCAGTGTTCAGTAACGATTCTTTCATATTTTGTGAGTAAAGATATGGCTAGCGAAGGTTTTGTAAAAGCACAAACTGATAACTTGCCCAAAGTAGACTCATTATTATGCTGCTGAATTTATGAAGTCAAACATTAAGTCAAGCATTAACGTAAGTACGATTTGAACTATGTATATATACCAACCATATTTCGATGTGTGGTCGTAAGAATATAATGTTTTTGTGGTTGATTCCTAGACATATAGAAACATAACCTCGAACTATTTAAGAATAAAAATTACCGGCATAGAAGTAGGTACTTACATTAAAATGTCTTCACAAACAAAAGTAGTAGTATTTGTCGAAATATCGTCTTTGTTTCGACGCATAGCTTGCAACCATAAAAACCTCCTCTTAAGTGTATTTTTGCTTGCGCCACCAGGTAAAGTAACAAATATTTTGTCTGGAGTTTTAATAGACGTTGATTTACACTATGAAACAATCGAGGAAACAATACAATACTTGGAATCCAAAGTTCGGCTTTATCCATTTTTAAAGCTTTCAGAAACAAACTAGGTCACAAGAACTCAGAGCGTGATACACGAATAAGAACGTAAACAAATGACGTCACTGCATGGGGCAGCCATCTTTATGACGTAAAGCGCGTTTTGGCGGACTTTCAAACTTTATGATTTTTAAAGTCGTTTTAAAAGTAAAGTTCATATTTTTTTGAAAAAATAGACATGAAAGGTGTTAGGAGACCTGCTAAAGCGTCAATTCCCACCAATAGCAAAATCTATGCTTGTACCCTATTAATGAAAAGGGTTTGCTCCTGAATATGTTGCCTTTAACGCTGGAATCACAAAACTACTCTATTGAATGCTTTTTCCGTCATTTCACATCTTAATGATAAATCAATTCAGTTCAGGGACAGTTTACATACTGCGCCATGTGTTCTTTGTTTTATTATTCGAATTAAATATATATTACATTGACATTGTTCTACAAGGTCTGTCTGACAACCAGCTGACTAACAACTCATGCCAAAACACACAAGCTTCAAGTCCAACTGATCGGGCTGCCCACCAGTACAATATGACCGACCTGTCAAAGTTGGGTGTTCTGGAATAGTCTGTAGGTTTTCTCAGACACCTAGATATCTTGGACTAAAATGTAGATGTAGGGACGGTAGGGACAACCGAGCCAATTGCTCCCTGGGAGTCTATTCACTAACAGTGAGAGCTCCTACGAGAGTACACACTTAATGAAGTGCGCATGCGAGCTCTCTCGAAATTGCATATTATGATATAGCCCGCATGCGCACTTTATAAGTGTGTACTCTCGTAGGAGCTCCCACTGTTAATGAATAGACCCCCTGGTAATCTGATCTAGTATAATCTGATCTTGTTTATATTCCTTCCAGCAAATATATTCTTGTTTGAAGGAATTGTTCATTTAAATGAAAAGTTTTAGTAAATAATGAATGACTCAATATTGCATGCTATTATTATTACTTAAATAATTTTATCTCGTTCATGGAACATATCTAACAGTACCATTGGCTTTTATGGAAGAATAAATCACGCCATTAATCTACCTTTAATCCCAGGATCTTATAGTGCTTATCAAGCGACATCTTATTAGGAAAGGATGTTGATATTTAATGTTCGATCATTAGTTATAATAGCATTAAACATAAAATAATAACAACGGCTTTATTTGAAGGAAGCAATAATGTTATCTCGTCAATACTTCCTTCGCTTATCAAAAGATCCTCAGAAGTACTATTAATATTTTTATCTACACTTGCAGGACACTTTTTCCTTTTTGTGTAGTATTTTGAGGAGCGGTGAACCAAAAGTTGATATGAAGTTGCATATAAAGCAGATGAAGTTTTTAATGATTTATACTTCAGTGAGAGATCAACTCTAGGATGGTTATCAGTTAAAATCGAAATTATTTATTGGGAAACTTAAAGAATCATTCCAACTGAAAGAAAATAATATAGTTGAGTTGGAAGTCAAGGCAGAAAACGGTGAAATTCAAAAGAATTTTCACTGATCTTTAAAAAAACACTTGTATGCACATTTTGATGGATCAATGTGGAATACCTTTCTGATAGATAGCTTGAAACCTGGAATTTCTGTATCATATGAAACAGGCAAGTACGATTTAGCACATCATCAATTTGATAAAAAGGATTAGGAGAAGAAAGTTCTATTCTTGAAGCCTGAAGCCTACAGGATAATTATCGTGTCTTTGTGAATGCTGAATCTTGTATCGTGTAGATATGCATGCCCCAAAAAAAAATAATTAACTACTTCTTCTTTGGAAAAATTGCAGTGATTTCAGGTTTTCATTGGAATTGAAGGTTATTTTCAACCTAGCCTCAATTGTCAACTACACCGAGAGAAGAGTTATTTATAGACAAATAAACTGATTTGTTTGACCCCACTTTGTTTAAAACTAACATTGCTTATTTATTATTAAGAAGTCATATTAACGTGAAAATGTTGGGAAATTTTGACATAAAAAATGATTTATTCGAGTGTAATTTCTTTAATATGAAAAAATGTGTTCTCCTTTATGCACACCTTCATACAATTGTTCTTCAGAAACTATGAAAGTCTACGAATCACAATATAATATTTTATTATAAAATATAACAATGCCATTTGGGTAAAAATTGTTTTCATTACTCAGAAAAAAACCTAACATCTTGAATAATATTATATCACTTTGAAACAACAAATTGAATATTCATAGTAAGTCATTTGAAAGTTTTGACAGAAATTTACATTTTTTAAATAAGGCTATAGATTATTAGCCTCAAATAAGAACTACTTTATACCGAAAAAATATGTATTTCAGTATAATTGTACATTTATTGTTACGAGAAAAAAACTTATTTGCTACAAATCACATATTTCTTCACCCGTAAGAAATCACATTAGCCTACAAATTATGTGGCAATTGAAACAAAGAATTCTCACCCTACCCTTCCCTATTATTCAGTAACGGTCACCACATGTAGACGATTGGCGTCAGTCTGCATGTGAAATTAGATCACTTTTTGCAATTTTACTAATTATTTTGTTTTTGTGAAGTATGTGGTTAAAGTGCTCTGAACAAAAATAAGTTTATTAATAGAATGAATGAATTGTTAAACTCATGGCGATTACAAGAATTGTGAGATATCTTTGAAGCTAAGGAAATAAACGACAATTATATTCAAGTAGGTAGAAGTAACAAGCAAGCAAAATGTACCTCAAACATACACATTTCTCAATTAAACCTGTCAGATCCACTCCAAGAACTCCAAACTCCTACTATGGGGACAGCATTAATGAGCACACTTAAGGATAGAAAGGCTATCTTGTGGATACCATTGTTGGTTATGTTTTAGATCATGTAGGTATGTTTAATTTGTATGGTTTCTATTTTATAAATGTATGGTATCTATTTTAAAAATGTATAGTTTTATTTTCAATAGATCAAAATATTCAGCAGCAAGTTTTTTATTCCTATCCTGCTTTGCTACTAAACAGTTTTATGCATAAATAGAGACCATTAATTTTAATTAGATTCAAACATGTTTGTCATAAAAATACTGTGATTTTAATCCGTGTCCAGACTAACCATCGACCAATTCGATCGACTAGTCCACACATACAAAACGAAAGTCAACTTTGTTTGTTCGACATAGACTGAAAACGGCTTAGACAAATATTTGTGAAAAATATATTTTCCTGAGTAACCTAATTATTTAGAGAACCGTGTGGAAGTTACCCATACTGCTTAATACACCATGAACTTTTAATATATTTCCAAATATTTAGAAACATTCCAAAAGCTCAGTGTATTTAATAGTGCATGTAGGTAACTTCCATAAACAAAAAACAATACCATAAATAATTCGGATTTTTAGGGAAATATATTTTTTCATTATAAGGGAATATAATGTTTATGAAAATTATGTTTCGGTTGTGATAAATATGTTGAATTTTAGTAAAAATTGATAGTTTCCTTGAAGAAGGAACATTTGTTTCCAACAAAAATATATAATTTGCTGGGAAGATACATTTTTCACGAATAAAAAACATATCGTTAACCCAGACAATATACTTTTTTATGGTAGAGAAATATATTTTACCGATACAATACATTTTTTATGATAATCAAATTTCATTCTGCCATAAAGTAATTTTTTCATAATAAAACAATATAGTTAGCTTGCAAAAATAAGTATTTGTTATTGGAAAACTACTTTACTTAATTTAAATGCTCTCAAAAATACTATTTTATCATTATACCTCAATAAATGTTGTTTGAGGCAAATATGATACATTTTCACAAGAATAAATGTAGTTTTCGATAGATGACTCATTTTATTGATGACAATGAATATGTTTTTATTCATCAACAATATTACTTTCCGAACTTGAAACAAATCCATTCCTAACGACAAATTAAATATTAGTGAGGCCATATGGAAAATAATATTATATTGTCCTAATAAGATTTTGATAAATAAAATCTTTCTCTCGGTGTTACTACGGTGAAGCAGAAAGGAGGGTATGATTTTGACTGAAGTGGTATTGTTGGAAGTGATCCTTCGCTGGTTATAGGCAATGGAACATTACATTAAATTTAATATGGCACCCTCTAGAGAGCATAGTGTCACGAGCTAAGGAAAGAAAATTCAATAATGTAATACTAAGGGGTCTATTCTGTTAGTATGTACGATGCCGTTTATGAACGAATATCGCTTACGAACGATATGTTATTCTGTATCCAAAATGCTAACGAATTCCTCGTTATAGTAATCGCCGTTCAAGAGCGCCAGAAACGTCACTTTGGATATAAAAATTCGTCTATTTTAGTGATAAGAATAATTATTTCGGCGAAAATTATGGAAATTGTTGGAGAGGAAATTGATCGACGGTATGCTGTAGTTATTTAATATTCAAAAAGAAATATTTGTTTTTTCTTACATATTGATGGAATATTTTCAAGTAAGAAATTCGTAACCTCAGCCCATTGACATATAAACGTCAATATGTCAGCTAAGCTTCCCCTTTATCTAACATCTAATTATAACAAAGAGCCATAACCTCAACACGCAGTTGAAAGTTGAACAACGTTGTCACATTGCAAACTATTTCAAAGTTGGTGAAAATATTGACATGGAAAACGTTGAAAAAACTATCACAGTCCTTTATTATTTACATTTGAAATAGTCTTGAAAATTAAACAAAAAATGTGAGGATGCCTTAAAAATACCTTATCACCAAATAATAACCCCAAAATAATTTGAATGAAAAGTAAGTGCAACAACTAAAACCCAAGAAACCGAAGAAAGTAAAAAACGAATAAATATTCTTCTCTCAAAATTTTAGGTACAAACTATTAAATATTCATTTTATCGTCTATTAAATGAACAGCTCAAACATAATATATACTCTAATGCACTTAATACATGTTTATAGGGATGTTCAAAGGATAGCCGTGATCGTATACCACCAACTCTAACCATAGATAGCATCCGACCAAATGTATAATTCTGTACAGGAAACATTACACGGAAAATATTCAATATTTCTTAAGGATTTCAAAAATAAATCTACATTCTTGAAGAGGACGTTTTTCATAACGTTTGAGCAACAAAAATGAACCTGCAGATTATTAAAATAGTGTTGAATGAAGTCTTAATTACCTTTTTCATACAATGTTTAATTTAATTCTCAAATACCTGGACTAACAGGTAGTCAAAACAGTAATGTGTATTATAACCGTGACTATAAACATCATCTGATGTTTCTTTCTTGTCAGAGATGCTATCAAAGAGAAAAAGGGAGTTCTGCGTAACCCAACAAATATTTTCATTAACATTAGTCGAAACCACAGAATTTAATAATGTCGATAAAGTTGCGGTGGCCCCACATTAAACATCTGTGCATAACTTGCCACTCAGGAATATACATACACATTGACGGAGAAAAAGGGTTGTATATTGATTTTTATTTGCCAGCTCCCTCTTATTCTTATGCCATTTACCGCCAAATTAACTTGCAATACCAGAACTATTGAAAAAGGTTGGTATAACATATTTTTCAGCTAAAAGGACTAACCAGTATTTTCAAACCAATCCAAATTTTACAATTCCAAGAACCTTCAATCTGTGAAGATTGAGTTGAAGAAACAAACTAGGAATTGGTAAGGGTAGGACTATCCAGCGATCCAGCTTGGGCAGCGGTGGGTGGCACTGAGAAGAGTTATGTAAAGCATTAAAAAATTGAGCTGCTTCTTAAACTAGTTGCATCTGTCAAAGACACGCGCAACATCGCAAGCTGATTCTGCGACAAGGCACTGAAATGTCACGAATTACGGATTCCCAGTTTGATGAGCAGCTGATAGCTTGTGTTCGTTTTGTTCATGTTCTTTATTCATAATCTGTTTTACTGATCTATTCAATTTTTTTTTCATATAAAGTAGTAATAAGTACATTACAAAATTACACATTACAGTAAATTACAAAAAAATCATGAAATCTAGCCTTAAGCCTGCCGAATGCTTTATCGCAATATTCGGTTATTCGGCCAGATAGCTCGCAATATAATGGAAGTTCGTCGTCTGGTCGAATGTATAATACGTTAAGGTGCGTCCAGACCGGGCACGCTGAGCATTTGTGAACGTTGCAGCAACGTTAGCAAACATAATTTGGTCTTTGCACGAAAAACGTCCAAACCGGCTGCTCCGCTCTGCAACAAACTTGTAATGCCCCTCATATAATGTATTAGGTCATTGACGAAATAGCTTAATTAATACTTTTATAAATATGTCTATCAGCAATGATATAAAAGTATTAGTAAGCTCAAATAAAAATATAAACATAGTTTTGGACATTTTGATGAGACGGGTACAAATATATTTATAATTAGATTAATACAATAAACTTCATGAGGTCGGTTCTATACCGATAGATCAACGTAATTTGTACTTAGAATTATTTAGTTGTTTAATAAAGATATAAGTGACTTTTACTAAGTGTTAATAACAACGACCCGTCAACCCTTATAAACTCGTCAGTGTTCCAGCCCGAGCGATTAGTTTTTTTTTTCAATTTTGTGGTGAATATTGCTCGTTGAACAGATAGTTTTGCGTGAATATTAAAATGTGAGTGATACTGATATTGCAATCACCGCCACTGCATTTATTTTAATATGTAATCATGTTAAGAAAGCTTTTGTTAACACTACACTTCAAAAACTTTGTCTTAACTAAACGTGCCAAAACGCGCACGAGCCTCGGTTTTCTTTTGATGTACCGACAACTTGCGGAGCAACAACGAACACGCGCAAAGAAGATCGTTAGTGCGCGTTTGTGCGCACTTTCCCGTCCACACTGAATGCAATGCAACGTTACACAATGTTTTGCGCGGTTCGGCGCGTCCGGTCTGGATGCACCTTTACAAGTCGTGCGATACGCTGCGTGCGTTGCAGGGTACGTTTAGAATAAAACAACGAGTTTCAAATGAATCAGTCTAGCGTAAACACGTGGTAAGATTCGCACGGAGCTATTTTCACCACAATTTTCGTACGATTTCCGCAATGTAAGCATTGATTTGAGAAGTTCGAAGTCAAAATAAATGGCGTATTTTTCCAACAATATTATCCAGGTGTACTGGCGAAAAACAGTTTCATCTGCTCGTAACTGAAGATGCAGATGATAAAATTCACCGTAAATTAACCTGTTTTTATAGATCCTACGGGTCGTATTTCTATATTTATCTCTCTTTTTGCGCTTCCGTAGTAATCTTAGTTTCAGAAATTATTTTCTGCAATTAAAATACGTGATGACGACGCCGCTATCATTGTTGAAAAGTCGTACTGTAATTCGACATCCAGTTTTAAAACGCACAAACTGCGAGTTTGCGATTTTTGCGTTTTACTGCACTAGCGTAATATATTTATGTTTTGTGATCTAACAGAGATCATAGCCACAGTTTCTGAGGAGTTCATTCTATGGTTACTGGTTGAATTGAAAATATTTATTAATAAATAAATACTACATGCCTACACCTATGATCCTAACGTATTAGTCCTTTTGTATTGTATGAAAGACCCCATCGAAACATCTACTGCACCAAACGAATAACCTACAGTGGTCGTTTTCGTACAGCCCCTCCCCATTAACTAATAACACTCATCGAAATCACTCACCATGAATAATGTACAGTCGTTCATGTTCTTTTCTTGTGTGTTTCAACAATCCTTCATTAAATTAACACCAAGAGCTCGAGTTGTTGGATATTCTGCATGATTTATGTCTACTGATCATAGTCCGGACTATTATTTCTCTTTAGAAAATTAATATTAATGTACCAACTAACGAAAATTTATAAGTGTGAATAGCCAGGAAATTTTAAGTATTCGCTAATAAATAATAATAAATATGATTGATTCTTCACTTATACTTGTCAAAATTGAAAGTGTATATATATTTTTAAGAAATACGACAATATTTACGGAATGGTAATAACAATAAAAGTATTTAAAAACACTGTTAAACATTTTTTATAAATGAGAAATGAAAATGGACGTTTATCACCTAATATGGCTTTATTGTTCTTTATAGTATTGTAATAACAGTCAGTATAGATTCTAATTGTTTTCTAGGTAGGTACTAACTTACTTTTTCTATTAGTGAGAATAATAAAAAATTAATCTTCAAAAAGTACTTACATACAAATTGCGAAAAAGTTTAATAGGTCTTACGATTTACACAAGTACGACAA
>CAJUYI010000114.1:144197-164895 GCA_910591695.1 Galerucella pusilla
ATTAAAGTCATGGAATATATGAGCAGCAATTATAAATACAACAACCAGTATAATACAATGTTGGTTGGTTCAGTGTTATATTGAAACTGCAACTATTCAATTTGACCTAAATATAGTTCAACCCTCGTATTTAATTAGATTTATCTTACCTGAAACTAGTCGATGATGGCATTAAGACTCTGAAAATATTCCTGATGCAGAACAAGAACCAATGAAACCATCGGATTCCATTGGACTGCCTGTCACTTTTACCAGCAATCTGTCCCCAACTACATTTAAATTCACCTTATCTCCTTATCAATTATTTCCCATAAATTAAGTATGATTAGGCTTTTATTTCGGACATAATTCAATCCTTTTTTTTTTGACCAACTAATTGGGAAAATTGTAGAGACAGATAAAATTTTAAGGTTAACCGTATTTAAATAATTTGAGATTAATCTCGAGTGTTTTATGTGGATTTTTATTAACAACGGCGGGTATAAAATTTTACCAACGGGTATTTCGAAATTTAAAATTATTTGTACAAAGTTTGGGACTTCGAAAGACGTAAATCACTAAGACTTAAAAATGGAGTTACAAAACATTTTCTTACAACTTTCGATGTCGATGATCTCAGAAAACTACCATATATTCGCAGAGCTAGTGATGAGCAAAATAAGTCTTGGTTTTACGATTTCGAAACACCAGAACCAAGACGGAGATTCGCAAGACAAATGTATGTATGTATGTGTGTATGTGTGTATTTTGGGGTGACATTCACTGAGACCTGAAAGATCTATTGTGCCCCCTTACTTCTACTTAGTTTCTGAGGAGAGTCTCAGAAACTAGTAGCTCCTTTAGTCCTATTTCCCGGAGGAATTTTAGGATGTCTGCAGGCTTCAACTTAGATAAATGTTTTTCTTCTATCCAGTAATCTCCTAGGTGCTGTGCTCTAGGATTCTGAAGTGCTGTACAGTTGGAAATTATGTGGATGGAGGTTTCTTCTTACATTCCACAAAATTTGCATTCTTCTGCATCCACTATTTTGAGCTTTTTCAGGTGCCCATTCAGGCGACAAGACAAGACAAGACAAATGTGCAAGGCTTCCGTTGTAAATAACCAGAATTGGTTTTTTACACCTCAAAAAGCCCCAGCTAGTGGAGAATGAAGAATGTATATTCTTTTAAATAAAAGAATAGACCCAAAGCATCGCTGAGTAGGTGAGGAAGTCTTCTATAAGTATCTCTTAATTTCTCCGAGATAAAGGATTAAAAGAACTAATAATATCTGAGTTCTTCCTCTGGAACTGAAGAGGAATGGACACAATGGAACAAGTTTGAAGCATTAGTAAATTTTCACACATCCATTTCCTGTTTTTAACCGCTTTGAATGTCACAAAATACAAGTGCTTATCGAACATAAACTATGTTTGTTGTTGTTGTTGAATTTTTCTCTTTTGAACGAGAGTCTTCTTGTTAATCTACTTTCAATAAGTTAGGTTAGTTCAGGCTTGGGATAAATACTTCCAAAGGGTTTTCAACTGGAATCCCTCTCAATAATTCACCAAACAAGCTCAGTGTCTTAGCAAACCCGATAAGTTTATTTGATGATTGGCTTTTTAAGTTTGAGGAGATATAGTTTGAGAGAGTTTTTCAGCCATTTGTGTACCAAGAGCTATCTACTTCTAGTATTGTCTTCCCACGGACGACCCTGTGTTCGGAATTGAGACGGTATAAAGGGAGCACGGCATTAAGTCATAGATCACTCCCAGATTACTGTGACCTTCGGTGTCCATCAGCAATCTTCCATGCTTCGTATTAAGCCTGTATTATGCATTTCGAAGTTTCAGGAACTGTTCTTCTTTTACCCTAACCTAACCTAACTGTTTTCTTTCAGCATTTCTTTCCAGAATAATATAAAGAGGAGGTGTGTCCAGAAAAATGACCATGGTTGCTGACGGTTGCCTCTTCATATTAGAGAGCTGTGCTCAGGCACCCAAAAGACATGTCCACTAGGATAGCTCTATAGAGAACTTTTTCAAAGTACTTTTCATATTACACTTTTTCATTGCATCACCGGATCCAATTTGCACTTGCTATATAGTTTACCTCTGGCAATACCAAAACCCATGCTCACTGCTCTTACCTGGACATTTTTTACAAACAAATTATTGATTTATTAATACCATATCGTAAGCGTTTTACTACCTAGATCCCGATATATTTCTCAATTAACTCAATACACTCACGGATGTTACCACTCCAATAAAATTACATAGAGTGTTTTATTGATTTCTTAAATTACCTATTTTGCTCGCCACAAAATGAAGACATAAGCAGTAAACCGCAACAATGAAATGAAAAGAACGTTTCATTCATTTAATGGCAGTTGTACGGAAAGCTTTGATCTGAAACTGAGAACGGCGATTACCAATCAAAAACCGTGAAATCATCAATTCGTCACAAAATAACTCCTCGGATGGCACCTCAACACACAAAAATTGGAAAATAGTAAGAGACCAATGACGACATTTAGTTAGGAAGCCACTTCATAATTTTATCCGAGAATATTTAAATAGTTGTTCATGTCTTTCTATTTTTTCAGTCGACTTTACAATTTTGAGCTAATTCAATATACACAAAATATAATGAATTATCTATCAATAAACCATTTTGGCTCAATAGACAACCAAAAACCAAAACTACAAGTCAGAAGCTCTGCAATTCTGTGTACGCAAATAGTAGAATAGTTAAACTAAGCTTCGTATAGACCAGAACAATAAGAAGAACAACAAACAGAACAACGAATTGAACGGCAAACAGAACGGCGAACGGCCTTTTCGATTTCGACGAGCCGAACAGCAAACGGAGGGAGCGTTTGTGCTGTTCCCATAATTATTTTCTTAGTAGCTCAAGATAGAAAAAGGGTGGAAGCAGCAGCAGCGTACATGTATATTTTTATTATTTGTTAATTGCAAAAAAAAACATTGGATTTTCACTTTCTTCAGACCACTCCATTGTGGAAATGAGAAAAAACGCTTGAAATGAAGAAAAACTATAAAGTTCTCTCACTAACAAATTTCGGTTCGCCGTTTTGTATAAACCCGTCCAAACCTGTAAACACATTCGCGCGATGTCGGAGAAAAAAACCGACAAGTGATGGGGGAACACCGCAAACCGTTTGTCGAATAGTTAGAGTTCGCGAGCATGTTTGCAAACGCGATCGTAGCCCCGTCCAAACTAGTTTTCTGATTGCCGTTTGGTTCGTGGTTCTTATTGCTGTTCGGCGTAGCGTTCAGGTCTATTTGGAGCTTTTAAACCTGTAAGCTCCCATCGTTCATAACTTCACTTAAGACTGTCAGGTGTCAGATGACAAAGAAACCAAATTTATTTGTAGTTAAACATATGTACTGTTCAACAAAAGTATATTTCGTTAAGACCAGAAAATATGAACGGTAACCGATGTTTCTTTAAATATCAAGGCGGAAAGGGTTGACGTCAAGTTGAAGGAGTCCATCAATTTAGAAAAATGCCTGAAATACTTATTTGAACTTGGTAAATCCGGTGAATCATTGCTTTAATAGGTTATATCGAAGAATCTCTTAACTATAAGGTTGAGGTTTGCACAGTATAAAATATTCAACATAATAGCCCTACCCAGTGGCGTAACAATAGGGTGACAGGGCTGGCAAAATCCCACGGGCCCCCGACCCAAGAGGCCACGAGCTCAAAAAAAATTTTTTCATTGTACCTACCTGAGTGTTTTATTTTATTTAAAAAGTAAATTTTTATAAGCTCTGCTTAAAATCCAAAGCGAGACAACTAAAGACCATAATACAATTTCAAGTAAATCGTTAAGGTTAAGCATTTTAACCAACCTAAACAAAAAGATGTTGATTCATTTTTGGAGATGTACACTATCGATGCAGCCTCTAAAGCAGTTCTGTCTAAATCAACAGATCTTTCAAATTCCTCAAAACGTTTGAAAATGTGTCAAGAAGAATTGGAAAGGTATCGATATGAATTTGAAAATTTAAAAATGGAAGCAAATAGTGTAGCAAAAAAAATGGTCCTGAATTTTCTAAAACTCGTCAGAGGAAGATAAAACGCCATTTTGATGAGCTTTGCGAAGATGAGCGTCTCCAAGATCCGGAGAAAGTTTGTTCAAAGTGATCATATTTTATCGAGTATTGTACATCGTTATAAGCCAACTGAAATCACGATTCCTCCCAATGAATGAAATTGTTTCAAATTTTTTTGTTTTGTAGCCTTCCACTTTAAAAGTTTCAAATGACACTGATCTAATAAAAAAAGCTCTAGAATTTGATGAGATATTAAAAAAAGACATATCTGAATCATTTGCCAGATAAATTCTCAGTTTTCGATCCACTTTAAAAGACGAAATAGAAAAATTTTCATGTATAAGAGATCTTGCTGATTTATTAATAATGAAAAATCATTTATGTCCTGCAGCTTTTCTGAAGTATGCACTGCATTAATGTTATTTCTTACAATCCCTGTGACTACAGCGAGTGCTAAACGATCATTTTCAAAACTGAAATTGATGAAAACCTATTTAAGAAACTCTATGAGACCAAGACAGATTATGTAACTTGGCTATTCTGTCTATTGAAAATTCTATGGCCCGATCTTCAAACTTTGATGATGTCGGAACAGAGAGCTCGAGAAAAATATATTTCTTGATGAATATTTTATTGAAATTGAATTGTTAATTTCATTTCATTGTAAATGTATGCAGGTTTGCTCACGATGTTGTTCCTTCACCGAACAGCTAGCGAATAGATGATGAATGCATATGTTCTATGGATGAATGTGAATGTGAATACGCATTTGGATAGCGTGGGGACTACAGACCATTCCTTCTCACCTAAGAGAGGAGGCCTATGGTCATTATTGGGACATATACACCGTGAAATTGAGTACACTGAAAATCTCGAAGTTTATTGAAATTAAACTGCGTACATAGTTTTTACACAGAATTGCAGCATAAGATACCCTGTACAATCGAAATAATGGCTTTTTTTCGCTCCTGGTATATTTTTTATTTAATGGTCGGTTGAATAACTATATGTATTTATTCAAGAGTTACACATTTTTCGTGTATTCAGAGTTCAAGAATTCCAATTTTAGTGAGTATGATGAATTCATACGTAAAATACGATACTGATGAGTCATATGGAAATATCAGGGAAGCCCACAGGAAGTCATTTTAGGGAATCTCCTCGATTGGATTGATGAATGTTCTTACATATACTTCTTACATACCTATTTCGAATAATCGATAGCTCCTTGACTATTTCTGTACCCATTATTTGCTAATTAAGATCTAGATTTGTTTGTGGTTGACTTTTTAAATGCACTATTGGTGGTCCAGTGATCCATTGTTGAGAAAATTTGCCTTTTCATCGAACAGAAGAAAAATATTTTTCAAGAGTCATGCTGTAATATAAAGAAAAAACTAGATAAAACAAAGAGCTAATAGAAAGATCAAACATGATGTAATTGAAATAACTCTTCTGTTATTGAACTCATTGCAAGAGAGGAATAATTGTACAAGAATGCTAGACGAAAGATCTTATTCTACTGAACATTTTTTACGGTTTAAGAACAATGAATGTTGTTAAATGACACCAGCCACGTTAACAAAGTGATGAAAGGATTGGGAGGTCCGGCTTATCCACTTTAAAATAAGTGAATGTATTGATTTGACATTTGACAGTTTGTTTTTGAATGTAAAAGGGCACAGTTTAATGGAAAGCAATGCTTCAATTCTAGATCCAGTGGTGTATATTTGGTAGAATATGTCATCTCTCCCCTTTCATTTTTTACGCCAATGGCATTTGAAGCTACTTTCATTTATTTTTTGTTCAATTATAATTCAAATATTTCAAAACTGTACATTTATTGATGATTCCCATAAACTAAAATATTGTAAAGCTTTATTGTGAAGGATGAACAGCTGTCTATAGAAAAACTCAAAGCTTATTTCAATTAAAACAATAAAAACATGAAAAAATTAGTAAAACAAATATGTAGAGTTTTTGTGATTTTAAATTTACTGGTCGATCAGTCAAAGAAGAACGATGTATATACGGGAACATTTCCTTGATTGACAGGTATACGTTTGATATGTATGACAACAAGTAGCATGGCCTTTTGTAGTAAAACAGGTTCGTCATTTCTGTACCTGCTTACATAAATTTTACTAAAATACGGTCAAAATATTTATGAATGGAAATTATTATATTTACATCTTGTTGCAGTTTTGCTGGTGCCACCAGTCTCGGGAACATTTTTTATTGAATAGTCAACTCAAGTCGATGCCTCTCTTTAAATATATTTTATTTGGTAGCTGTCCGTTACGGAGTGTCCCAAAAAAATGTTAAGCACCATGAATTATTCTTTAAGAAATATTCTAACATGAACTACACATTTAACAAGGTGTGTAATTTAGATAAAAGTTATAAAATAGAGTGTGAAACAACGTTCGCAACAGTCAAGTAGGTATATTTGGAATTATAAAATAAAAATACACTGGTTCTCGATCGTATTAGAATTAAACAGATTTCTGTGACTTCAAATTCTTTTCTTGAAACCACAATTACTATCACTAAGGCCACATTTCAAGACAGGATCGCTGTTAATCCTTTTTAATCTCTATTAATTTTATACCATCTGAGTAGGTATAAGTTTCGCAACGTAAGCTCTGGATTTATTTAGTTTTTAAAATAGTTATTCCGTGTTACAGTTGGCAGAAGCAAACGTGAGCCCTGGTGGGCGTGTTCATGTCGCTGTAGTTGTATTTTTGTAGTAACAATTCGATATTTTGAATCGATAACCAAATATCGATACCATAAATGTCAACTGTTAAGAGATATGTAAACAAAGTCAAACTTGCTAAAAATGTAACTTATTGGACCAAAACTAAAACTACCGTTTGCCCTAAATGTCTATATTTTCAAATTACATGACTGTATTAATGTCATGAAAAAGAAGGGTCAAGTTTCTATGGAAAGCAACAAAATATGAACTGGTTATAGTCCAGTGTTGCCGATGCAAAAATGAAAATTACCCGAACCTACTATTCAAATTATCAGAATTTGTCAAAATTACCAAAAGGACACATTGGTTATCTAAATAAAGTCAATATGGAAAATTCCCAAAAACAATAGCCATTTTATAAATCCCTTCTACAAAATATTCGAAAAACTATTGGATCCAAATTAGTGAAATTGTCTAAAAATCGGATAATCATCCTCGCATTGACAACACTGATTCAGAATGAATAAAATGATGTATGTTGATAAAATCACTCGGTCATATTATTTCGATTAGGTATATTTAACAATTATTACTAATGGACAATCGTTAACATTGGCTCTTGATTGGCTGCTTGCGATGACCTTATTTTAGTTCGCATATTTTCCGGGGCTCATGTTTGGTTCTGACAACTGTACATTGGTGCTTGGTTTATCGTGAAGTGTCACTCTTTTGTATAACAATATAGCGTCCATTAGATTGTGCTGATAAGCATCCTGATGCTAGAGAAGTGATAAGGATATTCTGGAATTTTTCCTGATAAAAAATTTTTATTCCAGGATTCCTTATCAGAGATTTTTGGTTTGACAAATACGCCTCTGCCTTCAGTGAAAGATAATGACTAAGCAGACATTGCTTGTAGCATTTCAAGAATATTTTTTGTTAAAATATGTTTCAATGTCCCGAACTCTCTGTAGGTTTCAGTCTCTTCATGAAATTAACACCAAGAAACTAACGCTCAGCTATTTGAAGAATGATTTGAACATCGTCTAGGTAATGGCAAGTCAGGTGGTTGCGTAGCAACCGGCCGATCTTCATCAATTGTGTACATTTGGCGTACGAGGTAATATGATTTTAAAAAAAAAAAACTTAAAATCATTATAATTTTAACATTCAGTATTTTGAAAAAAAAGTTAATCTACAAAATGCAATGAAGCAAGCACATAAAAGAACTAACATAATCATTATTAATTTATTGTTTATAATTAATATTCTATTTTTAAATAATTATCACTACACACTCAGCTTTTTCATAGTCAATCATGGCAATATCGAATATTTCGGCCGCATTCCTTTCATAGCTTCAGATAACTTTGCCAAACTATAATTTGTAAACTGTATAAAGTGGATCAGGAAAATGAAACAAGTTTTAAAACTTCTTTCTCCTTTTATTAAAAATCATCACATGTATAATTATGCTTTTTGATTGAAATGAAAAAAAATATTTACAAAGGAATCGTCTTTATATACAAAATTATCAATTTACAAAGCTGGAAAATAAATTAATAGATCGATATAAAAGATAATAAATAAAAAACATATATTACAATTATGAGATACTACGCTGATAATTTTTATGTACAATATGAATAAATTATTAACACTAAAAAATAATAATACATTACAGGGATAGATTACATCATTTAATAGCAGAAATTTAATTCTTAACCAATTAAATTACAGATTCCAGATTTCGTACACGTTATTTGTGAATTTTTGGTCACAATAAGGTTTAATAAAAAGACGTCATAATAATAACATTGGGGTTTTAAATTTGTTTATTAACAATATTGTATTGTGTAGTTTTGTAGATCTTTTGAGGAGAAAAAAAAGTACCTTACGTTTTCTATTATAAAGTTGAAGGGTGAAAAAATATGCAAGACAAATGTTATTTTCACTGAAATCACACCCTTCTAACCTCGTAAAACAATTTTGCGCAACGTCTTCGTAGTTCGCGATGAGTGCATCTTATTTTACATCCATTTTGCTCTCTTGTCAATCAAAATCAGGAACCAAGAGAGACACATTGTAAAATGGTCATTTTCACGTTACCTGACCTTATTTTTAACACTAGTTAATAAATCTCTGAAATGGGTAGTCTAGTAATTATTCAATTCCTATTATGGTCAATATATCGATGGCTTAATTCTAAAACGTCGTTAGCCACATTTTTCAAAGTTTATTGTATAAATCCCAAGTGATAATAAGTACCTGTTATTATTGTTATCGTTTTTAGCGTCTCCTATAAAATTACCCACATCGGGGATAGGACGTGTAAAGCTGCATTTACATTAACTTCGAAGTCCAAGCCCAGTTTGACATTTGATAATTCATCATTTTCATTGAAGAAATTTATAGGTTATGTCCGTGGTTTATATTTGTCCAGTAATTAAAATTTGTATGTTATTTACCTACCTGTGTAATTAAACAAAATGGACACTAATAAGAAAATAGTGCTTCTTGGAAGTTCTGCTGTGATTTTGGCGTAAACAAATAATGACATAACCTGATGACCTGCAGCTTAACCTCAAAATTAGACATTTCTTACATTTTTATTTGCCATCAGCAAACTGTTTGTCCCACTTCGAAGTGCACTTTGAAGTCAGCTTCGAATTTTTTCCAATGTAAATGATACTGTGCTGCCCCCATATGACAAACACGCCAATTTCAAAACAAATTTGACTTGGAATTGAATGTAAATGCAGCTTTAGAGTTTAGCCATCGATTTTACAAATCTGATAAAAAGTTTCATAAAACCATACAATGACTTTTTTCTACGGACATTTTGTCCTTTACCCATTCTATTCCCTCTAGTGCTGATATCATTTATAATTTTCTAATAACCTCCACTTGTGACATACTTTTTTAATATTTTACACTTGTTCTAGTCCAGATTATATCTACTCATGAAAATCGTTCTATCGTCAAAAATATCCTGAAATACATTCATTTAATGTTGGGAATATGTTATTATTATATTGTTTTGAAAGAAACACTGAATTTTTCACTAATATCAAAAATTCAGATGACGTATTTTACCCACAAACAATTTGTGATATAAAGTAGTTAATATTTTTTAAATCAAAGAAAATCTTCTGTAAATATTATACTTCAAAGAAGTGTATAGCATCTAAAAAAAGTATGCATGTAAAGAGTACGCCAGCTGAACCACAAGTTGATTTCTCACTATATACATATCAGTAATATCTATATCTAACTATCAGTCTTTCTATTTTAAATAATATAATACTGATGTTTGAAAAATGTTTTATACTGTTTTCTTGGCACCACGTTTACATAAAAATATATAATACAATTGAGAGGAACTTACGAATTTTCCATTAGAATCAAAAATAACAAGCAAAATTTCGTTGCATGTATAAATTTTGTAAATCTTTAATAATGGCACAGTAAATTACTATTCATTGATACTGCAAGCGCCAAGCGTGATGGCGGGCACGCCCCCACGCGCACAAACTCATTTTCAATGTTACCTCCCACTACTACAGCTCTTCCAAGACATATAAAAATGATTTGTACAGAGGCGTCGCATTAGTTGTCCTCCAATTCTGTTGACGTTTGGCACTGTCTGAAAAAATTTTGAGGTATAGGTACGACTTATCGTAATCCAATAGTAATTTAGTTGGGAGAGTCTATACCTGCGCGATCGCTTGCCACCAAGTTTGGTGCTTGCAGTAATAAAGTGCTTTTTATAAAGCTCCACTCACAATTCGGTAGTCAGAAACAATCTTTTATACAAACAGATCTGAATTCATAATATAATTTAACAAAAATATATCTGTATAGTCAAAAAGTTGCTTAGACCACATGAAGCTTATTTGCATTTAAAATGTTTATCAAACAGTATATAAATATGTTGAACATATTTTCATTTTTTAAATTAAATAAATCTCATTTTGCTATCAACCTCTCGTTTTTTTTTCCGACCCGAAACAGATTTTCATAAAAATTTCCAATTGAAGACACGCATATAATTAATGTGTTCAAACACAAGTGTGAATAATTTTCTTCGTCTTACAAATTTCGCACTTAACTTCACAGCACCAATGGAACGTACAGTTGCATCTCTCGACCACCATTATTTCTTGAGTGCGATAGCCTCGGCCACAGCACATTATATCACATCCCTCCACGCCCATGGAGGTATCGTTACATAACCTTCCATGGGTACCTTGTATTCCCAGCTTTGGATTTTTCTCACAAAATCCCGGTGACATTTCGTAGTATACAAGATCTTTAACACCTGGAGGCTTGTGCTCTGGATTGAAAGGTTTTAATTGGAAGTTATATTTGTGCTGTTTTCTCCTGTTTTCTCGTTTAGCGTGGATGCTGTTGGACATTATCGAGTTTGATTTGGGATGTTTTGGGAGTCGATTGCTATGTCCTTTGTTATTGTTTCTACCATTGCCACCGTTTGAGGTTGTTATATGGGAAGCTCCATCAAAACGATCTTTTAGTAAGTCTCCTATTACTCGGAAAGGGGGGAGACGCATCCAGCAGGTTTTTACTGTGCACGATCCGGACATTCCGTGGCATTTACATTCTTGTCTCATTTGAGACTGAACATGCTGGAAAAAAAGAAAAATATATCAGTATTTAGGTTAAAATTCACATGCAAACTTTCCAAAATAATGTAACTAACTAACACGAACAAAAATAATGTGTTTACTTTTTCTCTTATTTCAATTATTATCTATATAATTTTTGTAAAATTTCTGAAGCTTTAACAAATTACTATAGAGATAATTTACGTGACCCTTTTTCTAGCCAGCACGGTGATAATTCCTTGCAATTTGTTAACAGTACAAGGCATTATTACCGATAATAATTGATTGGAACAACCAACCCATTTTCCACTACTCAACTCTTCCGATTAAAAGCATTAAACGCTATTAAGTAACCATCAACATACCTACTATTAGATTATGACTAGTTTCAATTTTACGGGCAATCTGATCAACTAACAATCTCCTAATGGTGAAATTTACTTAATTACATGAAACAACTTAAACTAAGTCATATTGAATGAATTAAAATAATTACTTTTGAAAGTGATTTATGGCAGAGGCAGTCATGCACAATATTCATGAGGGTATGATTTGGATGCTGAATAGATAAAGACATTGGTTTTCACTTGTCCGACATTTTTAATTTTTTGCTACTTTTTGTCTATTTCCATTTACACCGATCAGAAGTTCCTCATCTAACTCAATATCTCCCTCACATTCCCACAATGGTATTCCGTTCACTGCGCTAGTGAAATATTTGGGGATTATCCTTGATAAAAAAACTTACATGGGGTGCTCACAAGGCTAGATCATCCTTGTGGGCATGTCGTAGAATTTGTAGCTTTGGGCCCAAACAAATCTTTTGGATGTCTGGCTTGGCGGTCAAAACCTTCACTTCGCACGATCCAAACAAATATCATAAGTGTACAAAGACAGGCTTGTCCAGCGAACAATGTTGCCATTTGCACCTTATTATCAAAGGCAATTGAAAAAGTTCTGACCTACCTCGTCTCTCAATATCTCTGCAATTGGAAGCTAGACTGTTGGTGTTCACTGAAAGTCACAGAATTACCCCTAACAAATAGCTGTTGGCACAAAGGCGCCATGAAGTAGACCTAGCATAGTTGCATAGGATCCTAATGCAAATGTATTCCAGGCCGAAATTCACGAAGTTTATGTATGAACAGAGTTGAGCATTGGATACCTGGCAGAAAAGACAGGCTCCCTGGAAGGTAAGGTGCCGGAGGTGGTTTTATCGGACCAGAATCTGCAATTGACATCTCAGTAAATTTTGTCAAGAAGCATAAATTATCTGGACATGAAAAGTTTAAGACTTCTGGCACAATTACCAAGACTGGTTCTATTGTTTATACATCCTTCAAATAATGTCTCCAAACATGCCACTACCGTTTGAATCATCATACTTTGGTAAGACTTGGACAGTCGAATGATTCGACGCGACGTCCTTGGAAGATTATGAATTAGCAGAGTTTATACTTTTTGTTTTCTCCGCTGCGGACCAAATATCATGTTTGGCAGGGCTTCTCTTTCACCATTAGACCTGAAATATGCGATAATATATTCCATATTTCTGTTGTGGAATTTGATATTCATTCATTTTATTTGAACATTTTATAAATGTTTTCAATCACATTCAAATTTTTTAGTCCAAGAATATAATATCACATTAGCATATTCTTTCTTACATTTAAAGACATATCCTGTTCCCTACTCTACGCTACGGCACTGAAACTTCTGTTTAAATTTTACATTTCATGAAGAATTAAACTTAATTTGCATATTTTCTTAGACGTGAAGTAGTGTGTGTACCGCGTTTTGTGCTTTTTCTCTCGAGCGCAGAAACTAAATCTTTTCACGCTTCAGTATTTTATTGCTTAAGTGGTTTATACCAGAGTAATTATACAAATTTATGATTGGCTCGAAGCCTAAAACTTGTAGTTGGAAATCCAAACAAGTCGTATAATATTTCTTTTTTGCTACTCAAAATATCACTTGAGATTATACACAATACAGAGATCAGAGATAGCTCGTATGAAGCGGACAATATTTTTTAAATTATGGAAATTTGTGTTGGATCTCAATTTTCGATTAATTATTATTTACATTGATCAAAATTCATTTGCAAAAAGCTTAAGCTTCTCTATCACAAGCAACAAATATTTTATAATAAGATGCTCGATAGATCATTTCTTCTAGCATGGTCAATACTCCATGAATATTTTTGGATAATGATAGATATTTAAATCGAAAATCTGATTTGGGTCGAGCAGGTAGATGCAAATTATATGCTCTGCTATTCCATCATTCAGACAAAGACGTCACGCTGGATCTTCCGACACCTAAAGTCTCACTGATGATTCTGGATCCATCATTGGCCTGTTAGGTAGCGTAGGTCATACCTGCTTCAGTCTAACACTTGCTTGCACTTCTTGCAGGGCAAGTATTTAATATAGACCAGGCAACACCTAATGGTTCTGGTTCTGGTCCAATACCTGTGGCATCCTCTCCTGCAAATAAGTTTGCCTTCCTTTGCCTTTCTATGCCATTCCAGAATAGAGACCATAGGCACTTTGTTAAGTATTTCTACTGAGGCGAGTGGGCATTTCATTTAGTTTCCCTCAATCATACATCAAAATAGTGTGAAGAAAAATGTAACTCAACAGCTCATGAATCACCTCATGAATCACATGCATATAATATGGGGATTCACCTGTTTGTCGGTTGTGCATGGGAGGGGAGGGAACAGATCCGTCTATTTCCTTTGAGTACGCAGCACAGAAAAACTGGAGATATAAACTTTTGGGACTGGTGCGCATAAGCGATGATTTCTCTCCACTAGTCTCTTCACTTAAATAGAGCAATCCAAAACATAAAAAGCCAAAGGAGCTGAGGTGTAGAAGTCTTGAGCCCATCACTGTTCCTTCTAAATAAATCGATCAAGTTTTTCTGTATTCCAGAAAAAGTTAATTTTTTTCCCAAAGACATGTACGAGAAATCTTGAAGCTATTTAAAGACAAACTGAGAAAAATAAAGAATAACAGAAAGAAAAGAGGCATTATTGTCATCCATCATGACATGACATTTGCAAGAATTGAAAGAAATACTAACAAAGGAAAAGGGACTAAGATATTAAAATTTGTGTGTTGTTATTCTCACTATTTTATAAATAATGAATGAGAATCCTAATTAGTTCCTATGCTAATAATTTTTTTAAGTTTGATTACCGACAAATTGGAAACAAATTAGAGAGATGAATTTCCGCAAAAACCTACTTAATATGCACATGATAAAGCGACTCATTAATTACAATGTACTTTTCCTCTGTTTAGCCTGGAATTGGAGAGTGTACGCGAAGAACAAATCGTGGCGGTGCATTCATTTCTCAAAGTGACAGCACTCGCTTCACGTACCAATATTTATGTTGGCAGTCGTGATTGCACGAATTCTGGTCGATATATATTTTCTTTGAAGTCGATACCACTAATGAGAGCAGATATTTTCTTCTATTTATCTTCCTCAATTAATTTTGCCGATAGTAAAGTAGTTTCGAGGGTGAAATACAGCTGGTTCAAGCTAATTTCGCTTTTACTGACAGGGATATGTTATGTAGTTGATAAAAATTAAGTTATTTTTAAGTGCTACAGATTACCAGCTCGTCATAATTTCTTCTGTTCGAGATTCCTGCTCGTCTGCTGATATCGCTATATTTTAATGATTTTGTGGTTTATATTATTTCACATTTATAGTATATTTGCGTAACGAACAAAATCCATTTAGAATTATCGCAGCGCGCTCATGAAGACAGTAATATTTATTGCTTTTTTCAATAAATTCTGAAAATATAAACGTATAAAGGTGCAACTCCATCTGTATTGAATTTAGTAGTGTAATTAACCACGTCTATATTGTCTTTATCTTCAGGAATTGACCGAAACATTCTAGTGACATTTATTGTTTTTAATACTTTCTAGTATCTATATATTTATAACTGCTAATTAATAGAATATTATCGAAGATACATAGTAATCACTTGTGTTTTGTAGTTAGTGGTAGAACCGCAGATATCAAAATGGGTGCGCTTAATACTCATAATAAATTCAGCTTACAGCATTCCAAGAATATTCCCGTAATCTCCAATAAAAAAGGCAAGTCTCATTTGTTCATGTATGCAATTTGTCCTCATCTCTATTCGAGTGCTATCTTATAAGATGTAATGGGGCACCCTATGGGGCCCAGATGTGTCTCTTAGATGTGCAAGAGACTAGCTGGCTCCCCGTTGAGAGACACCGTGTTACACGGGCTAATGCACCACAAAACATGTGTTTCTTGGCTATTTAGCCGTGTATGTGAAACTACCAGTGGCAGCAGATAGTTTTTTCTTGAATTGTAGGTATTAAAAAACAAATGCTCGGCAATACATTAAGAATACTTTTTTTCGATTGGAAGATTAGGTCGTATTTGATCAAATCTTTGAATTTGTTTGTGATAAATAAAACTTGTGGCAGTGAAGATGTCGCTATTACCGTATTCTAAGCATTCTTTTCACTAAGCTTAATGTATCAATGTGACCTCAGCGTTGTCTCTAACCCAGAGGTATCTACCTGGTACTGATTAGGCGCAGATACGCCGAAACCGCTCTACAAGGAATACTGCCCCTTCTAATTATAAACCAGAATGGCTTCCCATCGCCCAGTACAAGAAGCTGCATATTAGCTGAGCAAATACTTTAGCATAGACTGTGTTCTGCAATTCAGTCCTCTAGGAGTCAAAATCTGCATATGGCTTCGTCTGGCAACTCCATGAGCTTCGTATACCTATTAAGCTTACAGTTACCGTTATCATACCTACTACGGTATTAATATCTTTCATATATTCGCTTAGGAGGAAAAATTTGGCAAATGTCTTCTCATAAACTGACTGGAATAGAAGGAAATGAAATAGCAGATGAACTAGCATAGAGGGGGACTGAAATACCTTTCTGGGGGCCTGAACCCTTTTGCGGAATATTGGAAGATATAAGTAAAGCCGAGAAAAAGATCTAGTAGGGCTTATACAATCAAAGACTTTTCTGGGTGACTACAACCTGTTGAGATCGAATTAATGCGTGAGTCAAAGTAAAAGAGTTTTAACATGGATCCTAACGGGACATTGTCGCCTCAATGGGCACCTGAAAAAGCTCAAAATAGTGGAGGAAGAAGAATGCAGATTTTGTGGAATGGAAGAAGAAACCTCCATCCACATACTTTCCTACTACACAGCACTTCAGAATCCTAGAGCACAGCATCTAGGAGATTACTGGATAGAAGAGGAACATTCACCTGCAGACATCCTAAAATTTCTCCGGGAAATAGGACTAAAGGAACTACTAGTTTCTGAGACTCTTCTCAGAAACTGAGTAGAAGTAAAGGGACACAATAGATCTTTTAGGTCTCAGTGAATGTCACATCAGTCTGCTCTGGATTGACCTAACATATATTCTTCATCTTCTAGCCCGTACAAATAATAAATCATTGTTTTTTTTATAATAATGTTCAATACATTCCTAGTTATTTAATACATATCCGTTCTCTCTCAACCCTTTTTACCAAACGTATTCTACGCCACTGGAAATCACGGAAAATAAATGGTACGTTATAACGGCTCAACAAACTTCTTTTTCTCTGCTTTTACCTTAAAAGTCGTCAATTTAAAGCGTGTTTTGCAAGTAAAATATAAGGATGTGGCTGACTGCAGTTTTACTCGACTTTGCGGGAATTAGAAAATTTCATGTAATGGGTGTGCTTGACTTTCGAGAAGAATCATTAACATATTTTGTCTTTTCAACCATTTCATTCAGTATTAACTGATTATAATGTTTGACGAAGACTTAAAATCGAAGAAAATGGTACCTATCACGTAATTGTAATAAGTGTAAATGAAAAATAACTTCAGTTACAGTCAACGCAGCTCACCGACCAGGGGGTCTATTCTCAAACAGTGACATTTGTTGTCGCATGCGAGATTATACTTTTGTCAATCAAGGATGTATATAAAGAAGTGAAATCTCGCATGCGACAAAAAATGTCACTGTTTGAGAATAGACCCCCTGATAGGATTGTTATTAGGTAACTTATTGCCGTAGACATAAATTTTGTACGGCTAGAGTGCTTAAAAATAGCTTACTGAACGAGATTCGTACGACAATATCAACCCAAACGCTTATAAATAAGCTCCAAGAAGCAAATTTGAGCTTCGATCAAAAAATGTTCTTTGTTAAACATAGCTCATAAAGGAATATTACAATGGGAGGGCCAATATTAAAATTGACGTGTTAAGGACTGAAGAGGCTGTTTGTTTTTTTACGTCCGTCTTCATAGCTCAGATGGAAAATTAAGTGGAGAAGTATAGATTAACAATATGGTACAAATCATGTCACTTGACATCAAAATTTCTTATCTCAATTACAGCTAAGGGTGGTATTTCTTGAGGCTCCCATACACTACGGGTGAACACGACAATCTTAACCAAACAGTTAAAGATGCGAGTACAATATTGCTAGTGTATGGGTCAATCACGACGATGTAACCGACGCTCTTCATCTCCGACATGACCAGAGACTTTACCCGTACAGGCTAACATGTTCGTGCAAGTCTGCTAGTGTATGTGGTATTCATTCAAATCCGTAGTGAAAAAACATAGTCGTGTTGCGAAATAGTCGATACAAGAATGTGGAATAAAGATTTTACTGTTGAATTTTTGGGGTTATATAAATCCAGGTTTATGGAAAATGAAATCTCCAGAATGTGCCCCCTATAAAACAGTGTACACAGCACAACATGTTTCTGGTACTAGGCGTCCTAGGGCTTGAGCTGATATTGCTGTTGAAAATTTTAAATCTTCATAATTTCGCCCTGTAGCAAGATATCGTAATGGTGCCGTAAGATGTTCATGACATGATATGGTCTGCCGAAGGTGCGAATCTTGCTTTTGTATCAAAGGTGTGATACGATTTAACAATTCTAAATAAGTATATCACAGCTCGCAGGCATTATACCAATGAGCACGAGGTATAATGTTGATATGCCGTCTTTCGGAGGAGACGTAAAACCGAGGTCCCGAGTCCATGGATGTTGGGCTCGTTAAAGAACGCTACCACTGGTTGGAACACTAGTGGGTTCGCCAAAATGTCAAATGTCAGGGGTAGAGTGCTCTCGGCGTCGGTGATTAGCCTTAGTCGCAGGAATAGACCGACGTTAAATAACAGAATAAAGGAAAAAAAAATTGTTTAACTGTTCGGTTGAGTTTGTCGTGTTTACCCGTAGTGTATGGGGGTATTTAGGCTCGTACTACACAGTATGCTGTTTTTTCCATAAATAGTGGAAAATAGCAAGAGTATGTGGTCCAGTTTATTGGGTTACTACTTGCAAATGAAATTGTGTACGTAGATGATAATGTACATCCAACATGCTAAGACATCAAGACGTACATAACTGAAGCAAACGTTTGGTTGTCCACTTTGATAGTGTTTGTTCAATTGTATTTTGGATAATAAAAAAACCTTAACTGTGTAGACCTTAATGAGAACAAGTTATGATATTAAATAATTTATCTTCCCTTATAACGAAGATAATGTAGTGAATTAAGCACAAAAATATGTAGTAAAGATGATTAGGTATCTCCATTTTCTATCTTCGACACCTAAAATATTTTGTATTTTTTAGAGCAATAAATTTCCATGTTTATCGTATCCATATTTGCGTGTATATCGTTACTTTTTCATTAAACATAGTTGCAAATTTTTAATTACTTTTCACTTTCCTCGTATACTTATTTATAGTAAGCCGTAAATAAATCTAATCCTAATAGGAATACATGTACAATAAAGCCCGAATTACGATCGACTGAGTAGCTTAATAAAAATATCAAAATAAATTTCAGTTGCCTTGAGCAAAATGTTACTTTATTGGTAATGTGTGGTCTTAGTAGTCAACAGCTAGCAGCAAGGTATAATACATATTAATATATAACTTAATAAGACCACCCGGTAGTAATCACTGGTTTTCGCATAAATCATACCTTTTTCTTACACTAGACAACATTAAAGAGCTTTTAATATCTCATAGATTTTTAATATACTGGAGAAATATTTACATTATATCATCAGATTATATTCGTGACAGAATTATGATCTTCACGAGCTTGCTTTTGTCGTTTTTTCCAACACATTCTTAATTATGGCTTTTTTATTAATATATTTCACTTCCCCAACATTTTAATAGAATCTTTTCAACTACAGTGAGATCATTTGCATCCAGATTAAAAATAACATTTATATTTGTCCATTATGATTGAAATATTCACTTTTCAAATTAAACACGCAGTGGAAACTTTTTAATAAGAAGTTAAATAAGGATTCTATAGATTGGGAGTTTGGTTTTTATAGACTAAAGCTGGAATTATAAATTATGTTGTTCGTGATTCCCTTTGCTCAAAAAAAAGCCACAAAAAAAGCGGTGTTGTTCCTACGTCGTTCGTGGCTGCTCTCAAATAACCAACTTTTATATCTTCGCAGTTTCACCAATGAAAACTCAAGTTAATGCCTCGTGACTTGATAGAGTCAAACTCCACATTGTTTGATAATAGATTTGCTGTTGAAGAACTATGATTACGATCTGACATTCTTGATAAATTGATACAAAAATTAAAAACAACAACAAATCTTAAATAGTCCATTACGTCACTCTGTCGTTTGCCATGCGCCACCTTTGTGGCCAATCAAATTTCAACATTATCAACAACGAAAACCCGAAATAAATTAGTCGACTAGGAAATAACTAAGAATAACGAAACGTGGAAAATACGTCGACCAATGAACAGCAAACAACAGAGCGTAAGTTGGGTATAGACCGATATACAGAATTCGCGAGATATTTGAGAACAGCACCCGAATTAAACCCGAGCAGCTCCCAAACACATCGTCCACACAAGTAGAGTTTCAGTTCTGTGTTCAGTTCGGTCCAGTTCGGACTAGAACTGCACTTATGATACCGAACCAACGATTATACACCCTACAGGATTGCTTATTTCCATTCAACTCTGTGTTCGCCTCGCTCAAGTCGGACGAATACGTCATCACTGGACCTAACCTTTTTAATTTTATGGTTTATCGTTTGTTTACAAAGTGTGTTTTGACGATATTTTATCCGTTTTTTCAATTTTGAAGGTGTTGTTTATTAATAATCAATCAAGAAAGTCTATAAATACGAAGCACATTATTTCAGTGTAAATACAAAATTTTTGGATTCGCGTTCCAATTTATACATTTCCCCATGCAAGCAAAAATTAAAA
>CAJUYI010000114.1:165295-210563 GCA_910591695.1 Galerucella pusilla
TGACGTAAGCACCGACGAAAGATTCAAGCGAATAAGCAATCCTGTAGTGTTTATAATCGTTGATACCGAACAGTCAACATCCACACAGATACAAGTTCGCCACATGTTCGATAACGAACCCTTTGAAAGTAACGGCTCGACTCGGAACCCCAAACGAACTGCCGAGCTGCTCTAGAACTGTTCACGAACAGGCGTATACACCAAGCCCGAAAAAGTTCGCAAACTATTCGAACAGCTCGAGAACTTGGACTGTTGCCAGTTTTATAAATCTAGCTTTAATGAAACCTTCATGTCTGTAAGCAATGTCATACGTCAGACGGCATACAACATGTCTGCCTATTGATTGGCTTATGCTCATATATGATATAATAAGTATTTATCACGACGTAGGATTTAAAAGAAGTGGGGTTAATGTATGAAGTACCGTAATTTCAGTTAACACTCACTTGAAATTGTGAGAGTTATCATATAGCTGAGTTCGTTATTTGCATCGCAGAGGAGACGGATTTTTGGTCACGCGATCACAGATTAATCTGAGCAAATTACTATTAACGAACGTCTCGACCAAACGAACTTCTAACCTCCTTTTTGCCTGTGTCTATCATTTTAGAGACTACGATTTTTATGTTTGATTTTTTCGTTTTAGATTTTATTTTTCATTATTTACGACCATGTCTAGCCCTGAGGCAATTTTGGTAGCTATTCATGGTCCACAAACAGTACGAGATTTATCTAATGACAGGAATGTCTACAACATAACCTCATAACATGGCAGATAAACAGATTAATCTTTCTCGTCGGTCAAAATATTCCGAGCAAACAGATTTACATCCGACTGATCTGAGCGGAATTACCGAACAGTTCAGATTTACCTCCCCTACCTCTAGATGTAATAAACGAACGATTCAGACTAAAAAGATTAATCGGACGCAAATAACGAACGCAGCTCGTGTTACGTGTTTGAGGTGACCTTGACGTTGATTTACTTCCAACTTAACATAAAACCTGTAGTGAGCATGCTCTAAATTGTAAAGTGTCAAAACTATTCAAGAGTCAGCGTCGTTTTAATTTAAGTAGTTGAAGTTTGGTGTTCAGCCTAGTTAGATTAACATTGAATGCTGCTGTTTTACCTGGCAGGTGAATCATCTAGTGGCAGCTTGCACACAATAATTTTATAATATTTTATCTAATTCCGCTATCAAATGTGACACTCCTTGACGTTAGGTAACGTCACATTTTTCATAAACTTCATATATCAGTTATGGAAAGTAGTTATGTAAAAACTTTACGTAACTGTTTATGTTCCAACATAGGGATACCACATGAGTTTCAAAGAATAATTTATTAATTAGGTAGGTACTGTTAAAACTGACGAATAAGTTCATTATTTAAACTGTACAATTAACCCATTATTTTGATTCAATAGTATTTTGAGATTTATAAACATTGAAACATTATTCAGGACACAGTAAATTAAAGTAAGTCAATTTTTTGGGTGAATACATCATAGTAACAATACTTCTAACACCATTTGATTCCACTTCAATATCATATCATCATTGTAATTGAAAATTTTATTGAATATTATGAAAGCGCGGAATTAGATAAAACGTTGTACGTAAACACGTTATGAAGAGAGCGACATTGTCCAACACGCGTAATTTGCAGAACTCGCTAGCGCTCGTTTTGGCAAATATTACGCTTGTAGAACAATATCGCTCTTTTCATAACTAATTACGTAAATATCTATTTCCTGTTTGTTATCAGCTAATGATACTTTTAATCAACGTCTTTCTATAAAATAAATATATTACTCACCCATCGTCCGGCTTCGTTATTATGCAGATTAATCTTCTCTCTTAAAGATTTTCCTCTCTCTCCTGTATCAACAAATTCTCGACTTACGTCAAATCCGAAGCCGATATTGTCCGAACAACCGCCCCATTCAAAATCTCGAACGTTGGCAACGGCGGCTGCATTGTTGCCATTCGCAAACACTTGTGGTCTTCCTTTGTAATGTGTATCGCAATTACAGGTATCAATAGTGCCTTCACTGCAAGCTCTTGCTATAGCATGTGTCACTGCTGCTGATGTTATAGCGTATATGAAAGACGTTTCTCTACAACCTGTAACAAAAGTTGACTGTTAATAATTGAACTACATAGTCTGGTTTTACATTTCCCATATCTAGGATATAACTAAAGCTGTAACATTAAAAAAAGTGAAAAATACTAATAATATCTAGGTCATAGTGAGACTGTAAAGGGAGCACGCAAAGTCACCAGTAAATCGGCTATAAAAGATATCACCTATATACAAATTAACTCTCAACCCATTCTGGATTGCTAGAAAGCCCTACAAGGATATCTTTGATCTGGGTTCTAGGCTATACATATTACAAGAACACAAAGGCTCAAAGTGCTTATATTGGCACGAAATATTTCTGTGGTATGTCGCTGCGAAAAATATCAGTACTGCAATGAAAAAGCAGCCAGGATATTGATGGCTCCTGGAATAAGACACGCCAAGAGTGCGTAAAAGAACCATCACAAAAACTCACGGGATACCTATTAAGCAAGAATGGGAGAACAATCAGGCTCTTGGTTGAGTTCCTGTTAGGCTGAACTATAGATTCAAGAAATACAAACAATATCGGATTGGCAGGAGCAGTTTTGCGAAGATGATTGCGAAACCTTAGCACTTATACGGTGCTACTGCGAAAGTCTGACTAGTCTAAAGTGTTTGGACGATTTTGATCCAGACCAATCACTCTAGCATAACTTGACACACAGATCTACAGGGGATCGAAGTGGAGAGGTACCTAGAAGCACATAAGTACTAACAATCCAATTCAACCTAGTACGACCAATTTTCAGCTTGACCAACCTAAATTTTTAATATTTTCAGTTTTCCACGATAATTGAACTTTGTATTTGAATACCTAAACATTACAACAGTGTTTATAGATTTTTGGAGCTTAATGACAAACAAAAACATCAAGTTATGGGTACTATATCTCTAATGGCCGTTTGCACCAATTGATTTTTAAGTAGACTCAAAATTGAGTGGCGCTTTGAGGAAGTTTTGTTTTGCTCCATGAAAAACTGCACCTAGCTAGGCTTAGGGCCAGTTCTATCACCTCTGGTTAAGAGTTCTAGTTATGGTTAACAAGATTTAACAAGAGGTTTGCTGTTCTATGACCGCTTGCTTCATTATAACCATAGGTCAAGGTTTTTCGACCAAAGGATAAAGTAACAGGTACTTTGAGCTCTTGTTAAGACTGTGACCACTGGTAAACCTAATTTTGGTGACAATTTACTTTACAATCTTGACAATTCTAAATAAATATATTTTTGTTGCAGCACATCTTCCTTTATTTTCAATTGATTATTTGTAAATGAAAGACGTTAGCGCTTAATATAAATCCTATGAAGTATCGTAACAAAAATAATGATTGATCCCGGACTTGATGGCTCAGATGAGGATGAGTTATTCTCTCCCATACCTCAACCTCGAAGACAAAAATTAATCCGAGAAAGAGTGAATTACTGAAATTCTCAGTGACGATCAGACCTTCCGGAACTGTTTAGCTCAGCGGCAATGTTTTTCCAACATTGCTGCTTTACCTTCCAAGTTACGGCATCTGTGGTTTTATTCTATATTATTTCATAATATTTTTTGGTTGATACCAATCAAGTTTTTCCCCCACTTTTCTTTCATTTTTTGTTCTTCCATTATAGAAACGAAAATAAACAATCTGACAAAACAAGGTGCATAGAGAAATATGATTTGTCCATAACAAGGTGCTTTGACATACCTATAACCAAACTTTTATATGCAATTTTTAGGCGGGAAAGTCAAATTTTGTACAATATCTTTATAATGGATAGTACATTCACGAAAACTATCGATGTTAATTAAGTAACCACTGGTTAAAAGTAGCTGACACATGATGATAGAACACATTTTTTCCTAACCTCAAGGTCAACACATAACCAGTGGTTGACAAACTATCACTTTTGACCAGATGTGATAGAACCGGACCTTGGAAAATCATTCGCTTATTCTCCACTTTATCCTCAAAGTGGAGATTTCTAACCCAACATTCTTGTGTATTCATTGACATATATATCAATGATTTTTCTGTTTTAGAGTTTTCCTTTTCCGTCTTCCAATTTCAAGTGTGTTTTTTTTTTTTTGAAGGATGTTTATGGAGGATGATTTGACCAAGCCAACTATTTTACAACTCGTAGAAATGTTAGAAGATTCTTTGGAGCATTCTTCACTGTGTTTTCCATCATAAACAATTTTCTTAATTACAAAACAAAAATAAAATCCTTTGATTTTGAAATAATTGACAGCTTTTAATACGGCTATTTCAAACCCCAAAAACGAAAAGTCACCAGAAACCATAAAGAAATAAATGAAACTCAACTTAAATAGCGAGGTTGACGAATGTATTAAACACTTAGCTAAGAAGCTACCCTTAAATTTTAAACTCGCCGTAGCTATTCCAAGCTTATGCTTCTATTGGTGCAAACGGCCATAAAGCACACCAAACATTCACTCTTCTCGTATAATATTTCTCATTTCATATACATCGTTCATTGCCTAAGCGAAAAAAAAAATTAAAAAAATAAAACCTCGACCAGATGGTACTTACAATAATCTCCAATTCGTCTCACATACTGATTAGGAATATATACCGGAAAGCCTAGGTAGTAATTTATCCCCAGGGAGTCATCCTTTAAATACTTTAAAGACCTCAAGATCACTTCATCGTGTAGAAAATTACCTTTACTTCTGGTTAGGTATAATAACGGAGTGCATGGGCCTCATTTTATAAGGTACAATAGAGAGGCGTAAGTTGTTTCAATCATTAAAGGGGCTATTTAGATTTGCACGTGAGGTTGAAGGGTACACAATACGCATCCTGTTCGCTAAATACAATATTTAATTGAATATATCTAGATTTTTATATAAAGGGGTATTGATCTTTGAAAATTTCGATGCTTTTTGTAAGTAATCGCTATTTGGGAAATTGATATAAGAGAATTCCTTTCCGTTACACGGGTATAGGATAACAGCGTTGCCAACCGTACTGCCATAGTAGGCTTTTTGATACTTTTGTAAAACAGCAGGACCGTATCTTCAAAACAAAATATGGCTTAAATATTTAATCAGCAAATAAATAACTATTTTCCAAATACAATCCTGTGCGCTTACGTCCTTCACATTAACATAGTTCTGTTTTTATTAGTCTTATTGTTAGTAAGTACAAATAATAATTATTTTATATAAATGGAAACCAATAATTACTGATTTCACACCTATTACGACCATTATTGCATAATGGGTAAGATTGCAATAACATCACCGTATAAAAATAACGTGATTAAATGTATAATCATGTTCGCATCTTGTAAGTGTGTTAGCAAAAAAAAATATAATAATCAGTTATATACTTTTAATAGCATTTTTGTTGTTTAGAAAAATATTTTTATGTAAGAAAAACTATTATTTAGGTATTTAAGCATATCTTCATTACTTAAAAGTTTTATTGCTAACAGTATGAGGTGATGTAACAACAAATAAACTGCAAAAGTGCAGAATCCCTCAATAAATTCTTTATTAATTTCTCAGTTCAGATAAATATTTAAAGCATTAGTACCTTTTTGCAGCTGAAGAACCAGACAAAAATTTATTGTCTATATGTATATACTTTTTAATATTTCCAGCAAATTTTAAATTTTTTCTCAATAAAATATGTCAAGATAAAGCTATTTATTCACGAAAAACAAAAATCGTGGAATATCCCTGTATATGATTAGCATGTTTCAGGTATTACTAAATAATTGTGCAATTTCTATTTGAGATATACTTAACAATGCCTTTCTAACAGCTTCGCGCTTTAATACGTTTTTATTGGGTAAGTTCTGAAAATTAGGTAGGTATTACAATAGATCTACTGTAGTATATTCTCCATTATAGATTTACGACCTAATAGTATTTCGTGTACGGTAGCTTTCAGCTTTTGCCATATGATCGGATACGCATCAGGTAATAATAGAGGATATATTACTATTTGTAAAGAACGGTAATCACTACTGACAAGCGCAATAACAATTTATTCTTATTTTGGTGTTTGAGAATTGAAATTGAATACAATCATTTAATAATTGGGTGAAATTAGTTTCACCTTCGAGTTCAGGGGTGTACTTTTCTAATTTTTCTTTTTTTACAGCTTCTAGTTATAATTTTGTCGAAAATTGTTACCTAATTTTCAACTAACAATATTTTTTGGCATATAGGTAAGTATTATTCTGTTTTTGGTGAGAATGAATCACACTTTAAATAGCTTAAAACACTTGCAGTTATAATATCACAAAAGAATTGATTACTTTACGTAGCGAACTAGTGAAAAATAATCGATTATTTTCGATTACTCGAGTGATATTCGCACGATTATACAATGATAATAATTCACCGATAATAATAAATTATTTATTTTGTAGTATTATTGAAAGTACAATTATTGTGAGCTATTTGTGGAACATTTGTGAAACTATTGAAAAGCAAACTATTGACAAGATACACTAAATTTAATATTTACAACACAATAATAAGACATGTGATAATGTATGGAGCAGAAACGATAACAATGACGAAATGAGATGAAGAGGAGTTGAGGATATTAGAGCGAAAAATAATGAGAACAATTCTAAGGCCAATAAAAACAGACGACAATGAATACAGGCAACGTATGAATCATGAAATACTGAGAGAATTGAACGGGGAAGATATAGTAAACAGAATAAAGAGACAAAGAATAAAATGGCTCGGACATGTATGGAGAGAAGGTGAGCGAGCAGTCGCTTGCTCAATGCTACAGTGGGAACCATCAGGTGGTAGGAGAAGTCAAGTAAGACCCAGATCTAAGTGGCTGAAGGAGGTGGAGGAGGATTTGAGAAGGATAGGAATTGTCAGATGGAAAGAAAAAACGAGGGATAGGATTCTATGGAAAAAAATAAGCGAGAAAATAATGAAATGAAGGGGATTGATCAACCCCAGAAAGCGGATATAGAAAGCAGTTATCCGGCGTAACCCCACAAGGGGTGTCTAGCCACTTTATATATTTGTGGGACCTTGTTATCTGTAAAAGAGCTACCTATATTATTGTAGTGCACAGCAGCGTTATTTCTTTCATTTTCACAACAGCGCTTTCAGACGAGACACTTTGTGGCCGGCTACTAGTGTCTGAAAAGAATCGCGCGGCTGAAAAAACATTAATATAGATAGACGCATTCACACGAGACACAGACGAAAGCGTCTGAATGTTGCTTAGCTTTAGGTATGACTTGAGAGACTCAGTTGAAGAATGACCAGTAATTTGAATAACTTCTTGTAACTTGGCTCCAGATTTTGTCAAATTGCTAACAGAGGAGAATCGATTGGAATTATCGGTTATTTTCACCCTAGTGTCCATTTACTGAGCTGGTTGATACATATTGGACAATTTTTTGATTTTGAGTTAAGAACAATCGATTTGGTTTGATATTCGGAGTTTTTTGCTCACCATCTGGTAGTAGACGCACTGGAAACTTGTTTTGACATACTTTGTTTGATGTTATCCATTTTGATGCAGCGGTAGGGTTTTCTCCACTATGTGCAGTTGTATTCGGTAAATTTTTCGAATCACGGCTCCACGTTAAAGTAGCTTCAAAATTTTTTTTTAATGTTCTTCACCATTTGTTTGCTGTGTCCCAAGTGATATTAAGGAGGCGCATGACTTTGTACCCCTTAAAAAAGTGATAACACATCCTAATCGAATGAAGGAATTAGTGAATAAATATGGTGCATAATGTGGTTCAACTGACTTCAATTCCGCTTTCAATTTGAGGTCCATTTCTTGATAAATTCTTGCTTATAACAAGTTTTTAAATCATTTTAAATCACAATTTGTTTTTAATTATTTTTAAACTGGGCTATATCATGGTATATGTGAAGTTTCATGTCAGTAAAACATCTGTATCGACCTCAAACTTGTTCTATAATAAATTACTACATAAATAACTATTATTATGTCTCTTTAACTCACTTAAAATATAATTTTGAGCTGATCAAACTCGACCATCGATCGAATCTTGATTAAATTAACTATAAATAGTGCTTGGTAACCGTAATTTATTGTAAAGTAATCTCAATTCGAAAGGGTTTCGTTCAAATCCGTCCTTGAAGACAAAGAACGAAAGCATCCAAAACATTTTAATTCCCAAGAGAGCAAAAACGTCTTTTCTGGTTTTCATACGTGAGCAAACAAACTTGTGTGTGAGAAGAAAGCCGATGCATCGATGCAGCTAAAGTGCATGATGCTTGTACACCACACTCCATATCATATATCGTACACTGAAGGTAATAATAAACATATAATGACTTTTAACTTCGAAGTTGACAGCTCTACTATGATACCCGTTGTTTATGGCCATGTTGAAAAACAGTATTGGATGTCTCACATTGAAGTATTCCAAGTATTGATCATATATCCATTTTTTTTAATATCAGGCCATCAGACTGTCGATGGAACTGTAAATCATAAAATATTATTGCCATCTTCATTTCAATTTGTAATTTTTTTTGACCGCGTGCTACGGATCGTGCCATTTTTTTTTATATAAGGGAACGGCTCAATTAATTTTAATTTTATGTGATAAATAAATAATTTGATAATTCCATATTTATTTAAGAAAAGTTTGAAAAAAAAATATATATAGGAAACAAAATTAGCCCTTAAATTAGAGTTATAAGTGGAAATATAATTTTTAAAACTCATTTATGAATTTCTTCTGTAGTAATATCACAAGAGAGTGAGATTACATTGAAAATAATTTGACACATTTTAGAAAACTTTAGCGGTTATTGCGAAATGGCAGCAAGCTTGAGAAAAGAACTGGAGATGTTCATATCTCGACCTGGATTTTGCTGGTAACAAATCAGCACTGGCTTGTATGCCGTTCCAGCTCCAATATGTTCATAGGAATATCTTTATTTTCTCCCCAGTACATTTTTTAAAACTAACATGAATTTAACGGACAGAATATAAAACGATGCCGATAATAAATATATCTTTGCTATGGAAATATTCCATGTTTGGTACTATTAAGATGTAAGTATTATGATCACTTTGGAAATAAAATGTCCTAAATGTACTTCTAATAATATTTTGCATTGTTTTCAAATAAGTATAATAAAAAGTATCATTCATCGCACGTCCAGAAATGAATTTTTTCGTTCATGGATTAAGAGTAGTAGTCTCGATGTGGAATTTACTATTATTGCATAGACACAGCCATGAAACTATCCTCCCATCAACATTATTCTTGTTCTCTAAACTGTAGACATTGATATATTCATACTATTTTAACAACTTTTTGAAGTTAAACAAACAAATAAGAGATTCTTAATATAAATTGATAAATCGATCAGTAGCCAATTTGACTAATATATCTATTCAACCAAAAATTCCTTACCACTTTATCATCGATTATAAATTTATTGATAGGCATTCATCTACCAATAAGAAGAAGAATGAAAAATACCAACTTAATAAGCTATATTTACAACTGACACTATATGGTTCGCGTGGGCCAAAACTCTACAGGTGTCCCGCAGAGTTATATTCGGGGTGGCAGGTAGATGTTACCATACAAAATACATCTTCATTCCCATGATATAAAGGTCTGCCGAGATTTTATATTGCCATAACAACTAATTAAGTGAGTATGAAGCCTTTGATAAATTTAGGTACACTTCGTTCACTTTCTTAAGGATCTTTGTCATTTTACTATAAATATATCTGTTTAGTTAACAAGATGATAGTTAAATAGTTATAACACGTTACAAATTTGACAATTTCCAAAAGTATACCGTCTACTTAGAAGAAACATCTACTCCTCGGTCTATGCCCGAGACACTGAATTATACTTATGAGTTAAACAGGTCTGGTATATCTGCAAGATATAAGTAACCATTCTGGTTGGTAATTAAAATTAGATATCACTTGCAGACCGGTTTCGGAGTATTTGCGCTTTATCAGTACAAGGTAGATATCATCCGTCCAGAAGTTGTAGTTGAGCTAACATTATGTAAATAAGGAATAGTAAACGCTGATATTTGGTGCTTAGACACCTTTGTTTTTGTGGAAAATCAATCCACAATATCCTTCCACCCCACCCCACCCCGTCTTTTTACATCAGGTTTTAAATTACATTTTTTCTAGGTCTCTCTTTATAGAGGCCTATCCATCTAGCATTTGTTCTGTGTCCACTCTGTTTTTGAGACGACATTTTTGGGACGAGAAATTGACTGGCACAGTGTGTTTTTGTATCAAATAATTTTTTTCTTTAAATCGGGTCATAACATCTTCGAAAATCCACTTTTTAAAACAAAAGAGACTCATAAATCGACTAATTGGACAAATAGAACGTTCTAGTGAAAAAAGGAAATAACTGCCTAGAGAGTTTAATCATGACAAAGAAGTCAACTACATGGGGGACATAATAATCATTTTGTAGCAAAATGTAAATCATTTTGAAAATTTTCTGCCCTAAAATATTTTATTTAAAATTGATTGAGCAGAAAAGCTGTTTTTGGGCCTGTAGCATCAAATGAAAATAAAAAAAAGTAAAACTATCCACGCTAACTTCAAGCAATATTTTAAATTTTGGCAGGAGTGCCATTGTCCTTGCACCTCAAAGAATATGGATTAGCCATTCTTCGAATGTTAATTTATTTGAAATCCTTTTTTCAAAACATTAAAATCAAATCGATATCCACAATGGCAGACTGAAGATCATAAAATAGTTTATTTATGGCATTTATTTTGAAAATAAAAGTAAATCTCTGAATATGTCAAGGAAACATAAATTTTGTGAGACAAATTTTATAGAGGGGAAAAGAATTTTTGGATTATATCGTTTTATAATTACTTAATAATATGTAGAAACCTTACCTGCTAGATATAAACAATTTTAATAAATAAAAATATGTAAATATCTGCCACAGAAAATAATTACAATGTAAGGATCTCAAAATTAAAAAATTCAAAACACAACAAATATACTGGATTGTAAATTAGAGACTAAATTCAAATGTAACAAAACTATTTTCCAGCTTGTTTAAAAAAAATAAATAAAAGACATTCGGTAATTTTTATTAAAGAATTCATATTATTTACGTTAGTTTAATAGATTTATCTTGCAGTTATATGAATTTAATAGTTTTTATTGGTTTATATGGACTTGGCAACACTGTTTAACTGTATAGAAAGTTTCACATGACTTATGACGTGCATGAGATTTCGTATTAAAAAAAGAGTAGGTACTTTATATAGTAACTTACAATCTAGATCAGTCTGACCCTCCAGAAAGTCTACCAATTAAAAATTGTAAAGATAAATTATAATATAGTCCAAAAAACATAAATCTCTTTACTAAAACAAAGCCCAATTACAAACGAATAATTATTGAAAGTTATGAATGATCTAAGAGATTTTTAATATGCGATTAGGACCAGGTATAGTGATATACAAGAGTGTTTGTAACAATACACGAACGCATGTAAAACCAAAGACTATACATCAAATCCCTCTCTGCGGGTATTCCAGTGATGACGTAATTACCCAGCTCGGGCCACAGGGGGCGCAGATTATCATACGGCGATAACTCATATCGAAACAGGTGCGGACTAACACAACTTCATTCCTCCTTACAAGTTCTTTTTTATTAGGAAATGAAAAAATGTGTTACATCTTATTATACGACGCATGAAATAAAATAGTAGTTTGGTTTACATTAAATATGGAGCTGCTGAGGACAAAATTGAAGACAAACGCGCAAGGTGCGAATGTAATTTGGGCGCTAAAAGATTAATGCACTTTTTACAACATGTAAACTAGGCGCCAAGACAGTAGGGTCATTTTAATCATATGTGTATTTTGTGTGCCAACCGACTGAAGTACCCAGGCCCAAACCCGGTTGATCAAACTGTAACTATGTATAAAAATATAAGAAAATAAGAAATAGAAAACTAAAAAAAAAAACAGGAAAACCCAGGCCCAAACCCGGTTGACCAAAGTGAAACTATGTATAAAAATATCAGAAAATGAGAAATAGAAAACTAAAAAAAAACAAGAAAACCCAGTCCCAAACCCGGTTGATCGAAGTGTAACTATGTAAAAAAATATCAGAAAATGAGAAATAGAAAACTAAAAAAAACAAGAAAACCCAGGCCCAAACATGGTTGATCAAAATAACTATGTAAAAAAATATCAGAAAATAAGAAAGAGAAAACTGTCGGGATTTTCCAAATATTGGTGGTTAAATTATTAAGATGAGAGTTATTTTATGACTCGACCTATCTGCACTTATACATGTCGGATTATCTACCCTTCTTGGTCAGACAGGTAAAGAAGGATGGATAGCGCCTAAATTACACCCGCCAAACGCAAGATGTGGAAAAATAAAAAGACACGAAGTTATTTGATTAAGATATCGTTTTTAATTCAAGTCAATTCTTTTTAGTCATCGACATCGACGCGAGCGGAAAGACAAGAAGAAAAAGAGTGGATATCACAGACTCATGTATTTTGGAACCACGTTTAAAAAGACATAATCAAAATTAAAACGGTTCAAAATACACAAAACCGCGAAAAAAAGGAATGTCTTTATTTTCTTCCATCTTTTTTGCACAACTCAACCATACCCACACAATTACGACAAAAACAGAGGAGGATGTATAGTCGTATATTCAAGAGCTCGTTTGTTCGGAACAAATCATCTTTGCTCCTTTATACCGATTTCCAAATTCTCTAAAGCTTAATTGTGGAGTATTTTTTTCTCACAAGTGAATAGATAGATAGGAGCGTGATCTCTTTCCAACAAACCTCTATGCCGCATCTGCAGCAGCATTTTGTTTTGCGCAGCTTTTCAGGCTCTACAGAATGGAACAGAATAGAACTGACGCGCACCGCATGAAACATTGTGTCGCAGCTTTGCGCAATATATCGCAACAAATGGGGATGCCGGAGACCAAGCATCGGATTTTTGTACGTTCCACTATTCGCGAGAACGCTACTCGAAAGTTCAATGGCCATATATTCCACACACACTAGCGAACAACTTTATAAATTCATTTTTTGATGAATATGCTCTGATCTATTTACAGCCACAAGTTATATTTATTTGTTTTTCTGGCGTTCTGCGCAAGATTCTATTCGCATACTCCCATGTGGGACTGATACGACTGACTCGTTTGCAAGTCAAACATGGTCAAACATTCAAGATTGCGGAGACACTGCTCGAATATCCATTCTCACCACATGGAAAACGTATTGTACGATTAGAAGCATTTGGTCGAACTTTCAAAGATAGGTACTGGTCCAGAGCAGCTGTTTCTTCGCAACATTCCAATAGTACACAACACCTTTGTCATTTTCAATGACAACTTGTTTTTCTCTCAAAATCACTTGTAACTTCGTCGAATACGTTGTTTTACTACACTACTACGTACTACACTTGATTTTATCAAGATTTTCATTTGAATTCTATTAAATAAAGGTCAGTTGGTCTGCAGATACAGTAGAATTTTCCATTATAAATAATTATTCGAAAGATAGTCAAACTTTCTAATGAATTCCTGAATGGTACTCTATAATTATTTTAATTTAATTAGCAAAAAGTGCACCCATCGATTAACCTTTGAGAAAGGGCCGTTCCGTGACTGGAAATTGAGTTGAGATCACACAAAGATAACTTTTAAGAAAATGTTAAGGTTTTAACACTCTTTTTAAATGCAGGTATTAATCCTGTTGTTGCTTACTACTTTTGTCGCTGTGGTTTATAATTATGGAGAATAAATATTAATTTAGGCACACAAACAACTATAATGTGTCTAAATTAGCGGTTGTATGGTCAAGTTTTTTGTGGTATTTTTTTTATTCCTACATTGAAATATCGCTTTATCATCATCATTTTAAAAATGGTTATTGCGGCGAAGGAATCCGCCAAGAAAAAAATAAAGTGCACCTATCAATGGATAATTTAATTAAAATTAAAAACTGTGCGGGTAACAGTTAATAGCTGTATACAGGGGTAAGAGCCGAGAGTTTTAATTCGGTATTACAAAAAGTGTATGCGGTGGGCCAACGAAATATTGTGAAACATTCTTCATCATCAATATTTCCCATTGAAGCAAAAATAATATAGCCAAATGTGACAAAAAAAAGCCAAAAACCAAGTTCTCCCACCTCTTACCACAAAAATGAGCTCTTGGTGACAGATATTTGTCCATCACTGTATAAATATTTAGACATTCAAAGTCAATTTGCATATATCGGGGTTGAATCGTGAACAATTAATTCAGCAATGTAATAAAAAAAATCCCCAATACAAATCTACTATAGTAACGACCTCCCTACATACATAAATTTGAATGCCAAAGTGCCCTAATATCCAGCTAATAATAAGCCTCGAGTGTATTTTTTTGGGTCTGTAAATATATTTGTCATTTGTCAAAGGGCTGGAATACAAAAGACTACCACGTATGTCCAGATGTTGGCCCTTTTTCTTTTTGTCTGACAAATCTCTTAGTGGACATGTAAAATACAAGTGTACTCGATTATTGCTTTGTACATCTCACCAACTCTCAACAAAAGGGGTATGTCAAACAAATACTTAATTAAAGATTAGGTAAATATATTGAAAGAAGAATGATGTAAATGAAAGCTGGCTTGTCTTTATGTTCTTGAGGATTATGATGTGCAATTTGATAGTGAATGAAGCTAAATAAAAAACGGTAGGGTTGTTTCTGCAGAAATAAAATTGAACCTTTCAAATATACATACAAACAAATATTTTTTCGAATTGGAAAACAAGAATTTGTTATTTAAAAACTTCTTATATTATGAATAATGTATAGTGAAATGCTAAATTTTTCGCAATTTTTAGTGGTTGGCAACGTAGCGCAAATAAGTGAATACATATTTCAAAAGACGTCTATATAATCCCTATGTGGGATAATTTCAAGACAATGCTTCTGGAGACAAATAGAGATATCTGTGGAAGTAGTAGGAAAACTGATTACAAAAAACGAACGACCTGGTGGTCAGAAGAAATAAAAAATCGAATAAAAATCAAAACACAAAAGTGGAAACTGTACTTAAATAATAGAACAACAGAAAATTATGTGCGATATAAAACAGAGAGTAAAAGAGTGGAAAATTTAATATCGACTGCAAGGAGGAGCAAGTGGATTGAATTTGGCGAAAAAATGGAGACAAATAGTCAAGCTAACCAAAAACTATTCTACAGAACGTTAAAAACAAAAGGAAGGGAAAACAGAGGTGGTAGCAAAGATGAAAAACAGAGATGGAGAAATAATAACGGGAGATACCCAAATAATGAAAAGATGGAATAAATATTGTCAAGAATCACTAGCAGTAGGCGAAGACCATAAAGAGGATGGAGTAATAAATGAACAAACACAAATCCAAGTTGAAGAAAATAGAAATGTACAGTATATAAGAGCAGATGATGTAAAAGAAGTTATAAAACGGCTTAAGAATGAGACAGCAATAGATCGTGAAAAAGTAACGAATGATATGGTTAGATATACGGGACAAAAAGGAACAGAAATATTTGTTAAGTTATACAATAAAGTTTGGTACGAAGAACGAGTACCGGAGGAATGGAAAACAGCTTTAATAACACCAATATATGAGAATGGAGATAAAGATGATTGCAATAACTACAGAGGAATCAATTTACTGAATGTTTCAATGAAAATTTACGAACAAATATTAGACACAAAAATTAAATCAGTAACAGAGAATAAACTGGAAAAATGCCAAAGTGGATTAAGAAAGGGAAGGAGTATGCAGGATCACATATTTACATTAAAGCAGATCATGGAAAAAACAATAGAGCAAGACAAAGAAGTATATTTAGGTTTTATTGACATGGAAAAGGTCTTCGATCGAGTACCGAGAAAGAGGCCATGGAAAATACTATCAGAAAGAGAAATAGAAAAGAAAATGATCAGAGTATTGAAAAATATATACATTGAAAACACTAATTTTAGTATACAAAAAAATAGAGATTTAATATTTATTTCAAATAATATCTATGGAAGAAGAATTGTGAGTATATTTATCAATCTATTTCAAGCTTTTGACATTATACCATAACATTGCTTTTGAGTGTTTGTATCATATCAGTGGTCGGGATAGACAATCAATTATTTCATTTATGTAATTGTGTTAATTAGATAATTAAAAAAATTATACTTGCACTGGAAATATAAACTACCTGTTTACTTTGATTGGATTGGTTTTGCTTTAATGATTAAAATGAAGTGCCTGCAGCAAAGTGACGAAAATGATATTTGCCACCTAACTGTTCACGCTCGATTTATCTTTGGTTAAAAAACTGAAAGTGACACCGTTCTTTTGTATAGGAATCGACAGCTACCAATCGGCAATCGCCGGCATCCCCGGCACTCAGACTGTGACCTGCCGACGATCATTGATTAAGGACTCAAATTACCGATCAATTCCCACTAATAGTCTTAGCTTATAGATCTTCTATCAGGTAAAAATAACAAATAGCTCCTTTAGTTCTCAAGATCTGGCGATAAAAGACTACCCGAAATATCACTTTACTTTTTTTCCTTTCCCATATACCTGATTGCACTGGCGGAACCAAATAAGGAGTTTGATTTTTAGTTTATTCTCATTTTGATATATTTATGTTTAAAAATTGTTGTTCTTTTTCTAATAATCACTTCATTTTATTCATTGTTTAATATAAATAATACAAGATGAATTAAAAAAATATATAAGGGGCCAAGTTTCGTTCAGCAGAAATCACTTGCAAAAATGAATGACTCTTTTAAAAAAAAAAAAACTCCAGCAAATCTCTATTTTTTCACTTGCTTTTGAAACTGAATTTTGGCTGCTTCGCATCACAAGCTGCAAGGATTCGTGCGCCAATTTGAGTGGCTTACTATATCTGCTGGGGTAATAAAAGACCAAAAGATGAAGTGCAGATGTAGAAGAAAAAAAGCGCAGAAGACAAGTGAATAAAAACGCGGAAAAGTAATTTTCTACCACTTGTAGTTACTCAAAACTCATGTAAAATTAAAGAATACGCTGTGTTGTGTCTTGAGATGGTATTTTTGTGCAACTACAACGAGTAGAAGTCAACAAATTGCTGCCAAAACTGTGACGCGCGGTAAATCTATTTATGTAGATTTTATTTTCACTAGTAATACCAAAAGAGGTCGAATTATTTCCGGAAATTTTTTCGAGCTCATGAATATTTTGAAAATTATCTCGAGTCGAAGACGAGGGATAATTTTCTAAAGGTATTCATGAGCGAAAAAAAATTCCGGATTTAATTTGGCCTCGTGTGGTATTCGGTAAGAAAATTCCGCACCAAATGTGTTTATTTCCAACAGCATCAATTTTCGTCTTCTTCAAGTACTTGCAAAGACAATCCCATAATCTCTAAGTCAAGAACAAGCAACTTCCACTCAACCTGCCATATATAATAATTGCGTTTTTAATATAAACATTAATCATAATGGTCCAAAGAATTTAGAAAACATCTAAGCTTGTAGTTGAAATGAATCAAAATTATCATGTGAACAAATAAAAATTAGATTGTCAAAAAAAATATTGTGTCATTATGAACGTCAAAAAAATGTCCAGTATAATTCGCTGTTGGATACCCAGCAGGAGAAAATGTCCACTAAAATTCATCCGTTGCGATGGTAATCTGTCAGAAATACACGTTTTGATTGGTTAAAAATCACATGTGTGGAATTTTCAAATAGAATTGGGTGTGGAATTTTCTTCACACGAGCTCAATTCATTTTCGGAAATTTTTTTCGAGCTCACTAATATTTTGAATACTACTAATGAAAATTTTTTATTGCCCCTTTTTTCATGTAATATCGACGCCTTTGCAGCGCATTCTTCTTCTTTTTTATGTTAAATCGCTTCGATTTCGTTACTGTCCCGAAAATTATTTTAATTAGTGGCTGACAAATTGATCGCTCTCGACAAACCAGATTGTAGTATTAATAGGCCATTAAAGAAATTAGAATAACATGTCCTCGGGCTGATATTTAAGACGTTATGGATGATTTTGAGGTAAACTGACGTATTGAATATTTCTGTTAATATGTTAATCTTAATTAACGACATTACTGGTAATTGTTGTATATAAGGAACATTAAAATTACTCGAAAATGGGATGTAATTAACACAGATTAACAGAGCTATAGGGGAGATGTTGATGTTGAAATTTAAGTTAAATTCATTATATTTCATTTTAATTCAAGACAAAATAGTATGAAGTCAGAAAAGAGGTGGTTTAAACAGAAGAGAAAACTATCTGACTGGATTCTTTGGACGAGTTCGGTAAAAAGAAAGTAAAAATGGACAGCTAGTAACTACTATGAAAAAACATTATTCCTCCAGCACACGACGTAATACTAGAAAAATTTTACGATATTGAGCATCTGCCAAATTAATGCCAATATCATTATTTTTATGGATGAATCGTGGGTTAATATTGGGTATGGTTAAATACATAACGAAAAATCCCTGCAAGTCTTTCCATTAAAAACTTTAAGTGGGAAATGACCAAGATTTGTTTTGATCCATTCAGGAAACAATGATGGCTTCGTTGAAGATGATTCGTCAAAGAAGGTGTTGCAGAAAATAAAGAAGAGATGGACAGGGATCTGTTTGAGAAATGGTTCGAAGACACTTTGATGCCCAATCGCGAAAAAAAATTGAAAGAAAATGTTTGGCCATGGCAATTGGCAAGCCGATCCGATGAAGACGCGACCGCTGGCACGTGCCAATAAGTCAGTCGCAATTGAAGTGTTTATCATTTAAAATCAGTATGTGGTATGCTCTTAGACCACTTTTGTTAAATATTAATAAAGTTTACGAAGGGTACCTATGTAACTAACATCATCAATGCAGTTAATATAATTTAATAGTACCGTCTTCTAAGTAGACGGTCCTGCTTTTTTTTACAAAAACGACAATCTTATAATAGCAATAGGATTGGCAATGCTGCTCCTGTCATCTTAAATTGAATTCCATCAATTACCAGAAGGTCATTGAATAATTTAAAGGATGTAAAAATATGGGTAGACCTTTAGACCGCTCTTTTATATTAACTACATTCAATTGAGTTTAAATGTAAACTTTTAACTTAACTGTGAAAGTTGAATCCCATTAAACGGACTCAACTAGTGTCTATACATATTAAAACAATTAAGTAACATTCAATGGTATACTGTTTAATAATAGTAATTCTTTTAGATAATAATTATAGGTATTAAAACCGCACTCTACTGTTTCTAATAATAATAATAATTTTCTTCGTTGACTTTGTAGATTTTAATTTAAACTAACGTGAAATTAAGGTAATATTACAACACAAAAACTTATGAAGAGAATAGTAATCAAAGTTCAACTCAAGGTGACAAAAGTTCATTGTCAAGTAAAAGATAATTATGTTTTACTGATACTTACCTCTGTCCACTATCTTTCCAAATAAATTTTTTCCTCGAAGAAAGTTTCTCGTAGAGCAGTTCCATCTTTGATTCCTGAACTGGAACTGACATTCGTGAATTGCCATTTTGGCTCCCTTAGCTATAGCTTCGAGTAGACCTTGATTCTCTCTAGCTAACCTTCGCTGTTTTCTCCGAAGAGTTCCATAGTAAGCTGAGGAATCTAGGTAAGGAATTCCTGGAGAAAGGGGTGAGAGGTTATTCGGTTCCCCAGCTTTCGCAATACCCCTGAAACAAAATTGAATTAAATAATGCGTTTGAAAGTAAATATTTTTTGTCAATAAAATGTTTATAGTATTTAAAAACTTGTATTTAGTAAAGTGATTTCTTTTCTCATTACAAACCAGAATGGTTGTTTATATCTTGATTCTTGAGATATACGAACCTCATTTAACTGTTATTTAATGTCGGGGTATAAAGACCGAGAAGTAGTTGTATCTTCTCAACCGAACGATTATAATGGTAAAAAATCTATTATCTTCGATATTTAGTAATTATATGCCTCAAAAAATGTCACATATTTATTTATATTACAACTTTGCTCTTCAAGGCCAACCGAAAAGAGTTTCTTGTATAGCGTACAGTTAATTTATAGTTCCATATTTAATTAGCGTGAAAACAAATCAATTCAATCCCAAATAGTAGTGTAATTATATGTTATTATTATAATATTACGTGTAGCAATCGATTAGACGAAATGAAAGATCTGGCAATTATAATTTGAAATCTAATAGCAACAAAAAATATTGGGTCAGGAATCAATTTTCATGACATTCTAATTATACCTCACTGGTACTTTCAAAATATGAATCAATTGTAAAAAAATATTTTCAAGCACTTTGCATAAAATTTCACTATATACAGTGTGTCCACCGATAGGGTGTCCTAGACGAGAAATTTTTTTTATTGTAGTTTTAGTGGAAAATGTCATTCTTGTTGAAAAGTTTTGCTTGTTATAAAACTCCATCAAATGAATCAAAACCTGCTTCATCGACAGATTGGTTCAGTAACCGGTGAGTAATCCTGTCACTCCCCTTATCTTGCCCCTGCTGAGGTTTAAGATTTGGTAAGCTACCGTCTCCGAGGGTTTTTTGGCCAGGAACTGGCTGTGCTCCACTTTTGGCACGTGTCTCCAGTACTCCATCCTAGTTTTGCTGCATATGATATGGTTGAATATCATTCTATATAGAAGACAAAGAATAATCATCATGTCTAATATTCAAGCAGCCATTAAGGCACTGAGTTCTTGTGTTATTAGTTGTAAAATTCCATGGGAATATTTAAGAGAACTGGGGGCAAACATTATCGTCTACTAACTGTTGACTCCAGAACACACTGGAATAGAAGACTAAACACTCTTTTGGGGGCCGGAGCCCAGCTTCAATGTAATATTGGAAACATTGAGCAACGCCCAAGAAGAAAGAAAGAAAGAAAGACCTCACTATTGGATAGATGTAGTTGAACAATCAAATATACTCCTCGAAAACAACGACCAAATGAATACCTTAGCCAAGAGTTTTGACCTTGTCCTTTGTCCTTATAGAACATTGGCAGCCGCCTGAATGTGCATACGGCTTATTGAATGGTGAATTGCTTCCATCCGTCGTACTGGTGACTATCACAAGGAAATTAACTGATGTATAAGAGAATTAATCTATATTTACCTGAAAATGAAGCAAAGAAGGAACTTCTAGCTATCGCAAATCCTTATTTATCTCAATATTCAGAATGTTTATTAATTAGTTCATTTTGTGTGCTTAAGCGGATTGAAATTGGTAGATTACTATTGATTGTTCCTAAGCTACGGGAGACACTCAATGTTTGAACTGTGATCGTTAATAGCAACATTTTTCCTTAAATACAATTAAATAATACTTCAAATATCGTTCCTTTCACAAGGATAAGATAATATTTTGAAACAAAAGCCTTATATTGGTAGTCCTCACAAAAATTAATATATACCCAAAGAAACTATGTTATCTTCTTTCGCTTCAGCTGTCAAATATAACAAATGTATGGTCATATCATAGGATAGTGAGAGAAGAAAAAAAACTGTCATCAATAAGATCGAAACAAATATTGTCTGTTGAAAATTAGGGTAAAGACATCTAGAACACCTTAGATGAATCTGTTTTCGGTCGCAGTCATTTGTCTGTGGGTCCTAACCATTTTTCAACTGTCTCTGACAAGTTAGATAAATCACTTGTTAAAGGGTTGTTCTATTTTAGGGATGACTGGTTTTACTGGAAATTTGATACATTTTTATGAATTTATGATGCTTAAACAATTTAATTATTTATGTTTCAGTGTTTAAATTAGGCCAACACGGCCCTGGTGAGAGACTTGACAGAAACTCAAAGAATCTTTGTATTTAGTCCTCTCCATCCAGCAGTGGCTAGTTTTTTGTCGGTGTCCCGGGTGACATACCTTCAACTGTGGAATTTTGAGATAAGGGGTTAACGTATAGCCAAGACAACAAGTATAGATAACACCGATGGAGATGATCGCCGTTCTCACGCTCTCTTCTTTAACTCAACTTTTATTCCTGGTTCGTCATTTTTGGAATTGTGTCTTTTTCGCAATTAAGATTGAGATAGTGTTAAATCTTGAAAATACCATTCCGTAAGTTTCCATTTCACTCGTTCATGTTCTTCGCATCGGTGATGATAAGTTATCGCTACTTATTAAACAAATATATTTGAAAGAAAGAAAAATAATTAAAATACTCTAGATATATATCTAATAGATTCATAACCTCACCCCTGTTTAAAGATCAAAATTATTATCCATCGTTCACAGTTTATTGAAAATAAATTATATCTACTGATATACTATCCAATATCAAATTATTGCCATTATCGTGGTAGCTTGAATGCTACAGAAGAAAGTTTCTAGATACTTGAACCAAAAACATCATCATAGCTGACGGAAAAAGTTGTACACATTATCTGAACCAGAGATAAGTTCTTCACTATTCATTTCTTCAGTTGCTAGTTTGTTCAAAATGACGACATTTTCATCATAATGCCGTTGACTGAATCTTAAACAACAGCACTATGGTTAAAATGTCAACAATTTAAACAGTTAAGTTCTATATCTTCTTTCTTCAGGTATTGCTTATTTTTCCTCCTCCAGCTCTCAACTCGTCAACAAAAGATTAGAAATATAAACTACTTTATGCAAAAATTGTGAAAAGAATTATGTACTAAGGACTTTATTAGATTATAACACATATCCTTGACCTCCTATAAAAGAAGATAAAAACACAAGAATCAATTAAAGCTCCATGATTACTTGCTAGGCAACAAAATATTGCTCTCAAATCAAGCTTTGGAGCTGTAGTAAGCCTCACAACATCAAATCATCCCAAAATTGCCAGATGACAACAGTTCGAGCACTTGTGAGGTACCTACATCAACTTTTACGTGAATATAACTATTATATACCAACCAATACTGCATGCTAGATGTATTGAGGAGATCCGTTACAAAGAACCAGTCATCTAGGTATCAGAAACATTATTCACCATTTTGGTAATCTTACTCTCAAAGCAATGGTGATCTTTTTATAATCTGCAAACTAATGCAGGTCAAGACAGAGTTAGAAATGTGGGAGCGAGAATTTTGGAGGTAAAACGATCCAATAAGCCTGTCACAGCTGAAGTGAGGGCGACTCCCCACTGCATTGGAGGAATTAAGGATGTTCTAAGTCTATTGCATTTTTAATATAACCACGACCTCCGCCCACTAACAACCATAATTATGAAGATGTCGTGACGCGTCGCTGTGGTCCGTCTGAGTTAAGCCTGAGACAGAAAAGGGAAAACCGCTCAGTTTCCATCTTTACATACAACCAAGCTACACTGAAGGCACTAGATAACATAGAGGTCAGCTCTAAGCTAGTATACCTTAAACGCACTTGGTCACGGTAGACTGAGTACCAGGGCACGAGGATCATAAGGGCAGCTAACTGAGAAGGAAACTGCGCAGAGCATATCCTATGCCAGTGCCAGTCTATGAGAAGTCATCGATAACAAATTACAAAAAAAGGTTCTCAGAGCTGAATAGCTGCATAAAAAGAGTCGGGCTAGAGAATATAACCTAGGTTGAGGGTATCACAATAGGTCGCAGTGGAATAGTATCAAGAAACACTACTTAAAAGTTTTATCATGACGCACACCAGAAAAGCCTGAACTGAACTGTTCGTGGAAGGTTTTGGCAAAAGCATCATAGATTTTGTTAGCTTTTCTCATTATTATTTCGATTTCTGGTAAACATTTTTGCTAGTTACTTATTTTTAAATCTTTAATTAGGTTCGTGGCACCTATTAGCTTTAGATACCGGTAATAACGAAGAAACAAAATTTGCATAGTTTGTCAATAGCCCACTTATCAATTTCCAACAAAAATAAGATTAAAAATAATCCCTTTCCAGGTACAACTTGTATAAATAATAAATTTAATTTAATCTCAAAGTAATAAAATTTCAAATTCCCAGATTTACCGTTAAAGCTTTAAATAAAAATTCTCAAATCTCCACTCAAAGCAGTTTTAAGTAAACACAAACTGGATAAAGGATTGTTGATACTACTAATTGTTTGAAGAACTGCTAAAAGCTATATTATAATATTCATTGATGTGCAAAAGAATTCAATAGACACACAGACTACGAACTCAGTTCCGCACGTTAACGGTATTTTAGTGAAATTCGAGAAATAAAACGTTTTTATTCTTTTGTTTGAAATCAACGGTTCTTCGAATGGTCATAAGTATCGAAATAAACACACAAGTGTTTAAAAAAAACTGATTTTAAAGGAAAGTGATACAGAACATGTAATTATTGACATAGAAATGTACGCAATAATAATTTTATGTGCTCTTAACTATTGTTTATTTTTTAAATAGATAGTACAATCAATCATACTTCATTTATTTATTCCAATAGGCTCAAGCCTACAAAGTGAACAATTATTCCTACCTGTATTCCCCATATTTTACGTGTTAAATAAGACAAACCCTATATAGAGTTATAAAGACTCTCTTGGCAGCTCGATAATAATAGATAGGGGGTTCTTCGTAGCAACAGTTTGAATGAATGGACAAAAAATGGAGAATTTGCGACAACCCTGGACCCTGGAATTATTTTTCCTTATTACGATTGGACAGAAAAGAAAAGTTAAGATAGTGAGATCTAAGTAAGCATTTTCGCCAAATATTCAGTGTTTGTCAGAAAATGACATGTAACTATTTGTAAATATTTCCTCAAGACTCACCTCAAGACTCCTCAAGATTCATGAGAAAGGAATTCAGAAAATAAAAAATATATTGGGACTTTCGCTAAAAAACGATAGAGTGAAGTTAAAAATCGACTTGTTTCATCATTTTCTTAACATTCAATGAATTCAGCCACATATACGGATGGATTGTTTGAGTTGTCCACTCTGTATATAATCGGTATTCCAGTAGGTCAGAATATTTGTATGAAAATAAAAATCTATGAATGTTCCGGTTATTCGAAGAACAGCTGAGTAGAGCCGAAATGAAAAATTGTATTATAAGTAATAGGGCAAGAAAAGAAGAATCTCGAATTACAGCTATACGGAGAGCAGGTACAGCAAGTGGATACATTTAAATATTTGGGAGTGAAAATACATAAAGAAGGGAATAATAACGCTGAAATTAATGGACGCATTAGAAGTGCCCTCAATCTGTATTATGCAATAAGTAATACTTTCATCCGCAAGAAAGAAGTGTCAAAAAGAACTATATATATTATAAGGTACTTTGAAAAATTTTAAAAAATTTTTAGACATACCTTTTTAATCTGATCTTTGTAAGTCTCACACTTTACTTTTTTGACATTTAAAGCACGTGTTTCTTCGGATTTTAAATTTACTTCAGGAAGTTTTATTCCAATTGATTATTCTTAATATTTTTTATATAGGTACTTCTGTCGAGTTATTTTTTCAGATATTTATTACAGATAATGAATAAATCGTTATGACACGAGTAATATACACAATAAAAAGACACCATCCGATTAATTTCCATAAACTGTAGGTACCTACGTGGAATAGGATGATCAAATGTGGAATGACTGACTAAAAATCCAAAAATTTAACGAATTTCGATGGCGATGGTCTTGATAAGTATCCTGTCTATCAAAAGCGACGGTAGCTGACAACTTTTGATGTATACGCGCCAAGTCGGGCTGTACACGGGCACGAACGTAATCCTGTAAATCTTGGCTGTCAGTCCGGAACGATGTGACCGAACTTTTAATGAAACATTTTAGAAAATTTGGGCAGCCAAGATACGTGCGACGATTTGGAAGTTCACAGATATCATCTCAAGAATGAAAAGATTGATTTCGAGTCGTTTGGGAAATATTACTCGGGTAAAAAGAAGAACAGCCAAAGATATTATTAGTTCTATGACGAAGATTTAAAAAAAAAATGAATACATTTCTTTCTATAACTGTACACAATTAGATTTAGTGTAATCTAACAGAAAAATCTATCAACATTTAACAAATTCTTTTAAAATTAATTGTTTTCATAAAATAATATTAATTTACCTGAGCTTATTAATAATAATTGACAGATAAGGTAATTTTTTCTTTCAAGATTCGAAAATATGACACACAAATTATGAAAAAATAATTTTCAAATCCCAGCAATGTGTTCTTTTTCATTGGTTGCGAAACAAACTTCATGTATAGTTATTTTCGCGATCTAAGAAACTGACCTGACCTGAGATGGGAAAATGACAAGCAATAAAGCCATAAAAGTATTAGCAGTGACAGAGTGATATATATATATATATATATATATATAAATTATTACCTGAAAACTCCATTAGACTTTTGGGTCATTCTTATTATAAATATTTTATTTTATTTTCTGTTTAATCAGGAATAGTGCGGATCTGCACGGAAAATCCGAAAAGTTTTATGGTTTTATTGAATCTTAAGCCTAAGTCAAGTGAAGTCAGTCTCTTAGATCGTGAAAAGGGCTATATTTGATTTATATTTTTTATCCATTTTTAAAAATCGTTTCATAAAAAAGTCGTGACCCATTATTTCTTAAAATGATCCTTCCATCTGTTCATTTTGTATCTAATATTCCTTCAACTTAAGATGCGTTTACAATTCCATCACTTATAATTTTTTTATGGTTCCATAGAACAATTTCTGGTTGTCTTTACTATCTTCTACTATCCAACGTGTATGAACAATTCAAATACATTTTAAGTAGCTAAGCAATATCTCCACTCCCGTTTTCAATTTTCTCGGTACTTCTAAAACATTTATTTCAAATTGGTCTTTTTCTTACCCTATAAATTGTTAACTTATATTCAAGAGCTACACAATCCAAATAAAGTGTTTCGAGAACAATTTCTTGGTAGAAAAATTATTAAAAACCCTGGACTTATTTCTTTGAAAATGTAGTTACCTACAGAAATATAATTTTCAGAAGGGTGGCATGATATTCGCCACAATTATATTACAGGTAATGGTCAAGATCTCAGGTAAATTTTAGGGGTGTCCGGAATTCGTCACGCAGGGCTTTATTTACTAAGAACAAAGTAAAGGATGTTGATGATTTTGGCTTATTGAATATTTATTGTTTATACCAATACTGCACGAAATTATTTACACAGCTATTTATCATAGATATACTTGGTTTTATAAATAGGTAGGTAGGTACCTCTAGTTTCCTGAGAAAAAAAATCACTTTAACTCTGTTTAGAAGTTCATGTATTCTTTTAACAACTAGTTTTAATTCTGAGAAAGTAGTGGTTGAGTTTGAAATTGTAACTCATAATTCAGTCCAATTATTGGTTGCTGCTTCCATCTTGCTCAGTCCTTTCTCTCCTATTTTGAATAAATTCTTCCATAGTTCCCCAAATAGTATAGCTACTTCTTTTAAACATGAAAACTCACACACCAACAGAAGTATTCAAGTTAAATACCAGAAAGTTGTTGTATCAAAATGAGGATAAATATCTTTTTCCACTACTAGATGTGGAGTTGACAATTATTGAGATGTTGAATTTCTCTGTTAGTGCTGCTGTTGTGCAACATAATTTTGTATACCCAGGAGATTGACTTTAACATATTTATTTGCTGCTTGAAATTACCTATCAAGATGAAATTATTTGAATAAAAATGCCATTATTATTATAGTTTAAAATTCGCGCTCAACCAAAAATGACTGATGACTTAACGAGTACGTTCATAATATATCGAAAACTGACAGTGTACTTGTCAGTCAGACGACGGAGTAAACGCTTCTCGTGGTTCATTTGTGAATTATTTTTAATTTTTGTCTCAAATTTGGCTAGTAGTGGAAAAAATTGTATATACACACCATGGTGGTGAAGACATTCACAAGCCTCGGTCAATAATAATAGTCTTCACCACCTTGGTGTATAACATACTATTTCCAGTTTGGTGATGTATTCTAAGTTTTTGTTTCTCAGCTAGTAGATAGTACATCAAGTGTATTTTTATATACATTTTTAATCTTAAATTAACAATTATTTTTCACTTTTTAGTCCGACTACCTGTGAAGCTTGCTTTTTTTAAACCATAATTTATTATATTTAGCTTTTCACTGTAGATCCGGTATTAGTCGTCTCTCTACTCGTATTTACCACATCGAATTCCATGTTATTATCATAGGTACCGAATCGCACGCCTGTTATTGGCTCTTTTTTCTCAATTAGTTGTATAAATATTTCCTAATGAACTTTTCTGCTTTAAAACCAGCCAAGCCGCCGCCTCTAAGCGCGTTTTATTTTTATTTTCCATCTGATTTTAACAGTATCGTTACGTAATAAGCCGGAAACTTGAAAATTAGTCAATATAAAATTATTATATTTCTAGTTAACCCATAACTGAGAAGTTTAATATTTACTTATCACTGTTATTTACTATAAAAGGTGTGATCTATATGTTACAGCTGGTTTAGTCGGCAAAGGACGGATGTGATAAATAGCAGATTTATTTGAACTTACATCAACAGGTTGCTGCATCGTGATTTATGTTTAAAAATCTCGGAAATTTATAAGAAGAAGGTGCACCAGCACACAATAATCATGAGAAAATTCCACAATAATAAAATTAAAATATTTACCAGTAAGAGGTAAAGTATGTACCTGTTAGTCACTTCGATTTTGCATTGAATACTGTAATTTGTCACTATCAATCGATTTTCTATAGAATAAATAAATCAAGTTGATAGAAGCGGCTTTTTCCTTCTTTATGTTTATAATAAAATGGATAACATGGACTACCATCAACTTCCTGATAGAAAAAAAGTAGAGGCGTAGTTTTTTCCATGTAACTGTCAACCAAGGAAAGGCCTAAATACAGTTGTTTTCTAATAATGATGTTTATTTGTATTTACGGCAGAACAAGAAGATTTTTCAGTTATAAATGGATCTTAGTACAACTTAGTAGCATCTTCACCTGATTCCCGTTTATTATACACAAATAGGAAGAAAGTGACCTGGTTTTTTGAAAGTACTTTTTCATCTAAGCATGTAAATAAATAAATATATGGCAATGTACCTCTGGAAACTTTCTCCATCTTCGAAAGTATTTTTCTCCTTCCTATATTTCAAACGGACGCACACGAAGTCCCGTCAGGATAACCACTATACCTGTGTCATAATTAGGGTACGTTAAGCTGTCACTCGAGTTCCCGTCAGGGTGAAAACTGACCTGTTTAAAAGGTGTTCATTTGGGCAGGGATGAGTTGCGCGCAGCGGTCATTTTCTACCTGAATACGAGTAAGAACACCAAAATTAGGAGCCGAATTGCTCGAAACAAAATAAACACAAAATTAGGGAGATTGAGGAAATATAAAATAAATTAAATGGTAAAGGTATTTGTACATTTATTTCAGGAATAATGAGACACCTAACCTAACTAAACCCCGCCAGGGTAAACTATTAGGACAGTCCCGATAACAGAACAGATTAAATAAAGTGAACGTTAACTCTGTAACAGAATAGAGAGGAAATTTCTTTCTATGCTATAGGAACATAAAACAGTCTAACCCACAAAATAGTCCAGCCTTTAGACTGTTTTGTGGGTTAGACTGTTTTGTGTTCCTATAGCATAGAAAGAAATTTATTTTCTATTCTGTTACAGAGTTCACGTTCTGGACGGCAATTCGAGTGCGGGATTAAGATACCTGCAAGTGTCGGACGGGAACTCATGTGTTGGTTTTTAAGGAACCTGACCGGAATTCGTGTGCACCGTTTCAAACAACGCATTTTAACACTGTGCTGAAGGACGTAGGTAACAATGACCAAAAAGGTATCGATTGCTATTGAAGACGGATTGTAAGTCAATTCACCACCCTTGGGTGGTAATAATTTATGCCATATAAAACGTGTATCTTATTTATTTATAGGGTGGACTTCAGCATAAGCTTTATGGATACTTCAATGCAGCAGATTTTTCGTGAAAGTGCGCCAAAAGCACTATTTCTGAAACTGCAGCAGCAGTCTTTGTCTTTGAAGTATTGATACGTTGCTTCAATAAATTAGTAAGTCTTTTGATACAGATGAATTTGAGTTCACTAATGCTGTTAGTGTTGTGAAATAAAATGCATTATATGCATCGAATGCAAATTGTGGAAATTGTGAAAATAGGTAGGTCTTCAGCTTTGCATCGATATGGATAGTTTTTGGTATTAGAAAAATACTTTCAGAAATATCGAAGTAGTTTTTGGGTTGGAAGGGAGTACCATTTTCCTTTATCTCTTTAAGTCTCCAGAATAATTGCTTTTGATAAATCTCGACTATCCCCAATGACAAACAGTCTTAGACACATTCAACATCTCAATTTCAGCTTCGCATCGATATGAATAACTCTGTTACCAGATTCTTACGAAAAGTAATTCCAAAATCATCTTCTGAAGTGGGGAATTTTTTGTCTAAAAATGTGTGTCGCTTCGGTTTATAATATTTTGAAACTATTTCCAGTCTGTTTCAACTTCCATGAAAATGATAAACATGATTTCGAATTAAAAATAACGATACCCAAAGCACGAATGCTCTTTACGAAAATAAATACCTATAAAGTAAATAATATATACAGTTACGATTTTATTACGAGATTGACGTACTGTATGATATTAAGTAGTTATACATTAAATACATCATTAGATTCATAAAACTTGAACCTAATAATATACAATCTTTATTGCGGTTTACGTAAACTGGAATCTTCAATCACTTTCCACGTACGACTGAATGATTATGTTGTAAATATACCTTCGCATTCGCCATTTTTTCAACAAAAAAATCCACTGATGATATTTTATCACGTAAACTTAACATTTTTTTACGCTTTTTAAAAGCATTAACGCCAATTACCTTCTTGTGATATTACAGTGTATTAGTTTAAAAGCCATCATACTTCACCGGTTACAGTAACAGAGTGTAAAACTACTTTTACCCGTATCTATATAGAGATTTATCTGCGTATATTATTCAACGTGTAAAATTAAAGGCCGGATACGAAATGCCTCCCGAAAAAGGGTTTCTTACCTGTCGCTAAAAGGGTCACATACGAATTGCCTCCTAAGCTCTAAATAAATTACCAGCTTCTAATCTTTGTACGAAGGTGAGACGTTGCCAAACTTTCGTCCTTTTATAGAATTTCGTTAATAACTCAATATTAACCATTATTTTTTGGTTTTAATATTTTGATTATTTTGATCAAAAACATAAAGACATGATAAGTATTTTATACATTTATTAAAACAAATCATCAGCAGAAACTTACAAAATTACATAATATTATCATCGCAGAAAATTTAAAAACACCAATTTTTAAGAAAATTACGACTCAAACAATAAAATTCAGTCTGCAGACTGAACTATTCAATTTTATATACAAATCATCAGAAGAAATTTACAAACTTACAAATTATTTTTCCTAAATTTGTATGACACTAGTTTCACAAATTCTAATTTATTTATTGTACCTTCTCTTAATTGTAATATTTTTTCATTTACAAAATTGATTTTTGCTGTACTTTCCTCAACAATTCTTTTTGGTACCGAGACAGAATTTATTTTAATATAGGTATTTATTTGAAATTGTAAAATAATCTCAATAAAATTATTTATATTTGGATGAGGGCAGTAGAAAGACGAGTTATACTTGGAATGGAAACTTTCACATGGGTTTGTGGTTCTTTCTAAAGATGAAGAGTGCTCAGCCCAGAGATGTGGCGGAAATTTCGAATTTTCCGATATATAATTATCCACAAGATAATCACAAAACTGAGTGACCCTTTCATCGACTGGTTTAATTTCGGACAAATCTATTGCAAAAAAATCGCCAACTTCTTCAGGATCTAAGAATGATAGGCCAAAAATATATGACAGAAAATGGGTAATTTCACTTGAGTCAGCACCTTTTTTCTGGTATTCTGGAGCTAAGCCCAGTGCTTGAAGCTTTCTATACCAAGCCTGACCCAAATGAAAACGACATCCACGAAGATCTGCTTCAGGGAATGCCTTACGGATACCATTATGTATAGAAATTTCAAAGTCTGAAGTTATTACTTTAGGGGATACAGGGCAATTGAGTTTAATACATTCTTCTATGATATATTTAAACACGAGATAATAAGAAGATGACTTTTTATCTTCAAGTAAACAGAAGACGAGAGGAATATAATGTCCATTTTTTAAGCCATGTATAGTGAACAATTGGGTGAAAAAGCGAGGACAGTACTCAAAAGTTCCGTCGACATACCAATTGGAAACAGTCGAAAGAAAAGAAAGATTTGAAGAACAGGATAATATAACAATGTGATTATCTTTGTCATTTTTAATTATAAAATTTTCGTTCCTATTTGTAATAATCGAAGTTGAATCGATAGCAATATGAAATTCAGATATACTTTTAGGAAGTTTAATTAAAGAATTAGTTGTTCTAGCGTAATATAAATTCTGTCTCACCCTATAGATATCGTTGGTAGTAAATGTCTCTATATTCGTCTTCTTAAGTTCTTTACATATGAGCTTCATTGGTTTTTCGTTGATATCTTCCACGGCTGCTCTTTTTATCGAATTGCTTACGGCTTTCCTATTGGACACTTCGGCAGACAACTTCTCGTGATTGTGATCTAATATCGACTCAATTATCGAATTGTCACATCCCTGCGTTTTCACAAATGCTTTGCAGGTTTTCTTAGTACATGTCCATCGCTTTACCGTATCTTTGGCCAACATTTTTTGAAAACCGAATGTGAAACCATCAATTGATATTAAAGGTTTGCCCTTTTGACTCGAACACATCGTTGATTCCATTATTTCGAATATTATAACTTAATCCACTTAAACACAATTTGAACTTAAAATTGACAAACTGATACAAGCTTTAAATCGACAAAACTGAGACAAGAACTAATAAACTTGAAGTATTTATACAAAAATTAAGTGATCACATAATTATAGAAAGAATATTTATTATAAACAACTAATTACCAGATTTAGTAGGTGCAAACTACCCTATTCATGGAATAGATTAGAGATTAGAATCGTGTTAGATCAAAACAATTAGAATACTTAGTGTAGGTACATCGGCTTTATTTTTAATGGTAAACAATTTTATTTTCTAAACAAAAATGTACACTGATTAAGTAATCACATCATTATAGAAAGGATATTTATTATAAACAACTAAGTGTACTTCGGCTTTGTTTTTAATTGTAAACAATTTTATTTTCTAAACAAAAATGTCGTACTCTGAAATATTTTGTTAACAGATTTTATGTACAGTGCATAAGAATTAGAAAAATAAAAATAGATATATATTTACCTATTCAAATTATAATTTGGCAACATTGTGTCATTATACAAAGATTAAGCACACAAAATATTACCATAAATGATTAAGGACCCGGAGGCATTTCGATTGTACCCGGGAGGCATTTCATCTATGAAAATAGGTACCTGAAAAAACGGGAGGCATTTCGATAACACCGAAATTAAAGCGTACCATGAGTTTGAATGAAACGTTGTTTACAGCAAATGAGAGAATAAGAAAAACTGTCATTGTCAAGAACTTTACGTTCTGGTGAGTATATCTGTATTTTTTATGGATTTTATAACTTTACTTATCTATAGAGAATAACTTTTTCTTCTGATCAGCTATATTTAGAGGCTAAACTATTAGATATAAGACAATTATACTTTTTTTCTCTGTTTAAATCAATTTAAAAATAGAAAAACTTTGCAAAATATTGACCATTTGTACCCAACCCGGTACAGTGCACAAAAATTTAAAACTTCTTTTGCTGCTAAGAGTATAGGACAGAGAAGTCATTCATACCTGGCCCCTAGATTTTTAATATTCTCCCACTAGAAATAACAACTACAACATATTTTGGTCGACTTAAATTCCTTCTGAAAAGTCATTTATTCAATATTCCGCGTGATGAATTCCGGATAGAAATGAAATGATATCTTTTATTTTCCAAATGATTTGTAGATATGTAGATATATGTAGATATACCCAATATTTGTGCTATTTCTTTGTTTTTATCTATTTTGTTTTATTAGCTAAATGGTGATATTAGCTATATGGTGATACTATTGTTGGTTTATGTTGTTTATTTGTATATTTTGTATTTGGTGTTGTTATCTTGTAACTTTTTTCTTTGCAAATAAACGTTATTATTATTATTGTTTCGAATTGATGCAATTTCCTTATGATAAAGTGACAATTCCGTTACACCGGCTTTTTTAAAAATAAAGTATGTGTTATTATCTCAAAAACCCGAGCAAAAGGTGACCAATTTACGCAAAACTAAACTAAAAATCTGTTTCAACAGCAATCATTGTTGGATTTGTTTATAATTAAGGTTAATAATAAACTGATTTGTTGTATTTGTATTGCGATTGAAAGCGAACTCCTTTTTGATGTTTTCTCATGGATATTAAAAAAATGTATGCATATATTTATGGGGTGCAGACTAACTGCTATCAAAAAAAATTTTCTATTGAAGAGTGTCTAGCTTAAAGTATAGAATTAGAGGCTTACGTTTTTTGGTTAAAAATTACTGAAAAGCACATTGAAAAATAGTTTTTTTCATTTCAAAAAAGATTGAAATTCTCATTAACCTAATAGTTTTTATATTTTGCATACTGTTTCCAAAATTCTATGCACTGTGTTCTACGAAGGAGAAAAACAATTTAATAGATAGGTATAAGTAATTGATTAAATAACGGTGAACTCGCTGTACTTAGTTGACATTTTCACTATTCCTTTTATGCCGAAACTGACAATTAGTGCTATACTTTTGAAAAAAATTCATTGTCCCCAAATAATTTCTTGAAAAATTGTAAATATAATGTCCAAAATACTCTTTTCACCACTGAAAACATTTGAATATCCATAAAATCGGTTTATTACTCCAAAGTAATTTTACAGATACTAAATTTTCTCGGCTGTAAACTTTTTCAGAAGCCAAAAGAAATTCTTATCGGCATACGGCGCTCTTTCGGTTAAAATATGAATTGCTTTGTATCCACAAAGGAAATATATATTCAACTAATTAACTATAAAGTTCCGACGTAGGTATGAAAATTTCCTTTATAAATGCACTTTACAAAACATCAGTTTCTTCAAACTCTGCGTACCAATAAAATAATTTACTGCTTTTAAGCAGAGAGCTATAAAACTCTTTTTGGAATTGATGCGAATAACTTTGGATTAACATCTCATGAATATATTCATGAGAATATATGCGTAAGGACTATCAAGAATACTATTTTTATGATCTTTTATATGTATTAATTAAAACGTGGAAGATAAAATTAAAGATGCCGTGCATTTCGTTCAATTTTTTTTTTCTAATCGTTTACAAAATTGATTCATTTAATTATAGGAACAAAAAATGCATATAATTCATTCATTTTCACTTGAAAAGGATTTGTCTTACTTATTTAAAATCAATCAAAACGTAAAATCTTTTCTGAATTGGTAGTTTAAAAAATATATATTATTCATATTAAGACAATACAGAAGATGAGATTTAGGTACGTATAACGTCCTTCGAAATTGTTATTTACCACAAACTAAAATTATTTTAAATACCGACCGATATTCTGGTAAATATCATGACATTTCTTTGTTTTTTATTAAGAACAAGTAAATATTTATTTGGTCCTTGTTATTTATGTTACAAAAATGTTTACACAGTAATTAGCAATAAGATGCGATAAAAGAAAGTAGAAAAAAGTCATACCACCACATGGATCCCTTCCCCCTGTTTTTGCTCCTAGCCGATATATTTCCAATGTTACTGCCACTGGAAACAGAAAGTAACATCACAATAACTGTCACTGTCACCTCCATTCTGTCAATGTCCACCCGCATATCACCTTCGTGCCGATAAAACCACGACAATCGAACACACCAGTCACAAAAAATAAACAATATCACCTGAAAGACACTGTTTAGTATATTTACTTACTCGAGGGGTTTGAGATGCTGTGGGGGTAGGGGGTCGAAATCGACCGAAATTCACCGAGTAGTTTGAGGAGGAGTCATATGTCCTGACCACCCACTGCCGAGTCCTTTGACGTACTGAGTTACCTGCACGTGTGGTCCTTTACACGTGCATCCTTGCCCCTCCTTTTTACAATATCCTACCCAATCACTTGTTTTAACCACGCCCAAGGTCAAGCCTACTGCTTTCAATTTGCCGCCATTGCTCAGTAAAAATGTGAGCAGAAAATGTACATACCTTTACTGAAAATGTATAAACATTCGGTGGATGAAACTCGAAAAAGTAATATTCTAAGTTCTCCTATAACTTCTTAACCGTCATATTTTTAGCATGAGACTGTGAGAACTTTTATTCTTTCAAACCAAAAAATTGCTAGAATTCCGAGGATCTTCAGTTTATGAGAAGGTATGAAATGCATTTGGCATTTCCTCTTGTTTTTTTTGAATTTTTTTCGGTTTGGGAACGGAATGCGGGATTCTTTGTTCATTCAAGTTTTTGGAGACTGTAAATGATACAGGCATTTTAATTATCATTCTTCCTTTGTTATACACTGAGCGGGATGAAAATTGAAATGTATAGAAATTATTCAGTTTCAACGTCATCCATATACCTACATTCACCAACAAGTTTCAACAGGATCAACTTCTTTTCAGGAAAAAACTATATCAATACAGTATATATACACAAAGTATACTCTATTCTAAGATATTTCATTTTGACCAAAACCCACAGCAAGTAGTCGTTAATGCGATAACAATAGCAGTACCTACCTACTCGTTTCTTCGAAAAGATAATGTCTATTAGTATGATTATTTTGCGACTTAACATATATGTATACAAAAGCAAAGGGTAGTCTTGAAAACAATCTGCTAAATTATTGGGGACTTGGTCACAATCCGTCTCTTTCAAAGTTTATTTAAATATCCCGCGCAAATTACTGAATTACAGATTTAAGCTATTTTTTGGCGTACCACAGTTTTAAATTTATTGTATCTTTTTTAAAAACAATTCATCTGAGCGTTGAAAGAATGACGTCGTAGACGGAATGTTTCAAAACACTTTGCATTATTTTGAATCAAAGAATAAGGAGCGGTTCGAAGCTCTGTCAGTTGTCATTGTCTTTTGTTCATATGTATATCGCAGGCTCCCATAATTTATGATCGCAAGGAGACAGAAAACGAAAAACAACATAGAAGAAAAATTGCATATCCCTTTTTTTGTTAAAAATGTTTCAAATGACTATTGACGATTTGCTATTAACAGTGGATGAAGAGACTGCGGAAAAATTGAAAGGTAATCTTTTCATTTCTTTGGAAATATCTCAAAATTTTCAGTATTTCTGTACACTCATGCATTATCAATAAGTATTTCTTCAGTAATTGGTAGGTACCTTAGTCTTACCAAAATATTTTCTGACAACGTATTCCTGATGTAAAATATTCTGCCTTGTTGGTACCGCTTTCATTTTTATATTACATATTTATTATTTCAGATCCCACACAAATGATAAATAGAGCAAAAAATCATATTATTCTCCAAAAACGAGCAAGTAAAATTGAGAAGAATAGTGAATGAATAATCTTAATTCCAATGATCAACGGTGCCTCGTATCGAAGGTAAGATTCCAAGTCAATGCCACTATTTTCTCACGCTCACGAACCTTTAAATTTCTTATATATGTCTTTTTTATCTTATTACGAATACTCGGTGGAAAAGAATGTGTGAAATGAATTTTCACATTTTTTTTTTCGTGAAGATTGATCTTCAGAAAAGTTCTAATATAGGTAATACCATTTAGTAATAATTTGCTTTCCAAATAACGATTTAGGTGTTCTTTATGTACCAGTTTCAAGTAGAATTTTGATGAAAAAACATATATGTCACATTAGAGCGTGTAATCGAAAATATTCTTTCACTCCAATGAATACTTCAAAGATGAAAATGTGATAATGCTATAAGTGAATTTATACTGGAAAAATATACCAAGCAAACTTACTATCATCTTTTTTGTTTAACCTGTTAAAGAAAGGAATACGAAATACACATCGGAAGATGAAGAAGGGGAAGAAAGCAATAGAAACATGAATGGAAACCAAGGGTGAAGTGAAAAAAGAAGATTTCACAATAAAGGGAATAAAAAGAAATCGATACAACTAAAATAAACAGATATACCCTTTATCTGGAACCTAAAATATGATGAAATAAATTGAGAATGATACAATGGATACAAGTCTGAAAAATGCGTTGATGAAGGAGAAAGTTTGCAATGGAAAATGATGAAGAGTCGCCAAAAAGCTACGAGGCATTTTCTGAATATGTTTTGTATTTGTGCCGCCATCTATAATAACTTTAGCATGTACACTAGACATAAAGCTCCCGCAAGTATAGATAAGTTTTTGACAATTTCTGACTGATGATTATTGACCTATAAGCAAAACGGCAAAATAAATTTAAAATGTGGTATAGTGTAACTAATGTTAATGTGATGACCTTGAATTGTATTACAAATTTTATGCAGGTTAATTTTAATCCACTGTATTAATTTGAATTACATTTGAAAAGCATTATTTCTCAATATTCGAATTTATAAAAAAAATGGATGCAAGCCATTGGGCGGCTTTTTCCTTCAAAGGGATTAAAATTATGTGTCATCACATTAACAATAGTTAGACTATAACAAGGTATTGACGACACTATTGAAAGAAATTGAAAATATTTCAAGTGGAACTATCAGATGAACTGCTACTCCGAGACATAGAGGCTAAAATAACTACAACACTTTTCAAAGCTTCTTCATTCATTTAGTGAATTTTTCAATTTTTACTAATAACAACAATCAACTTAGAAATAGATTGTCAATGGTCAGATGATTTGAACAACAACAACTGCTAAATGCCATCAAATCGGCTCATTCGTTTGGGAGTTGTTCAGCATGAACTCGATTGCAGTGCCACCTATCTTGACTTATTGTGAATATAAACCATCCAGTTACTTACTTATACAAATACATACAATTTCTTCAAAATCGGTCCATCAGATTGAGGAGTTGTTCTATTATTAACCTAGGTCAATAATGGACAAATTCAAATATTTTGAGAATTCAGGGATAGTAGTTCAACAAAAACTAGTGTTAGTGAAAGTGGTTATGATGTAATAACCCCAGCAAAGGGAAGTACCTCTAAATTTAAATGGTCTGAATGAAGATATTCAAAACTTTTCAAAGTTTTAAAAATGCTCCAAAAGTTTGGTCTACGATTATTTTAACCAATTCAACTGTCAAGTAAAAAGTGCATTGGGGACAGAGATTACTGGCTTGTATCTAGTTATGAAGGATTTTACATATTTTGTCAAAATGAATTTTGTTGTTTTCGGCTTGTATTAAAAATTCTACGTCTTGGTAATGTTCTTTTATTAAATAAGAGTGCTGCTTTCTTCCATTTTTCATCGTTTTCATCGATAAACATTTTGCCATACATATCACAGAATATGAATAATAATTATTCTAATTATTTTTCAAAAATAGTCACTGTTTAACTAAGAAGTAACAACCACTACTACTGCGATATCTATTGGTAACGAGCTTTATTAAATACGACAATATTAAAGAAAACTGTAATAATATTTTATTTTCCCATACGTTTTCAATTTTATTGCGGTCCTATGTGCCCCCGAAGTATGGATCTAACATCAACAGATGACTTTCGTTGTCAGGTTTTAACTATACTAACCAATTTTCTCCTACCAAGTCATTATTATCTCTTGTACCACTAAAATTTGGCACTTCTAATGCCACGTTCTCATATTTGCTTCGTTTTTCTGGCATAGTATCATTATTTGTAATTATTGAGTGATTCATCACTACCTACTCCTTGTGGTTTAGGTACTATCTGAGCTTGCAGTCGTATTATTAAAAATTTCTGTATTGCTAGTCATAATACTTACTTCCAATTTTTGTTTATTTTTTCCGATATTGTTTTGTTCTACTTCCTTAATTCCGTCATTTTCATAGAGGTGTTTTATTTTCCTCACACTTCCATAAAAGCTACCTAACAGCAATGTAATACTTTTTTTTTCTTTCATTTTTTTTGGGAATCAATCCACAATAATGTTTTTATATTTTTTATTTCGACGTTTCGGTAGCGTTCCAGCTACCGTTGTCAAGATTAATTGGTTATTAAATTCATTTTTGGACCCTATATGACAACGAATTTTTTTTGATTCCCAAAAAAATAATAAAAAAAAAAGTAATGCCACAAGGAACATACAGAAGAAATGTAATTATTTTATATTTGTGTCCTTAAATACAATTTTTAATGGTAATAAAATTGCGGCATCTGTTGTTCTAATAAAATTGTTTTAAAAGCTGCTGAAAGTGTTTTATGAATCTCTAATACAACACGTTTGAAATTGCTTTATAAATATTATAAAATTTTGTTGCCAAAATGTTTAGGGGATATATTCATTGGACAAATTTTTAACCTAGAGCTAAACATGCTCTTATGTAATAAGTTGAATTCTTGAAAGAAATCAACATTTGCTAATTTGGCTTTACCTTACGCTTTTTTGTACATTAATGTTAAAACTTTTAGAAGACTCCTCGTATAAATTTAGTAAAAGTTTAAAAAATTCGCAAATTATCTGTAAAACTGTATAACTTCCACATAAATTAAAACATAAAGAAATGTGAATAATTTGTTTAATGATCCTATTTTGAGCAGAACGAGTAGGAAACGAAGATCATCGTAAATGTGTGCAGTTCAAGGTGTTCAAAAATGTTGGAGAAAGGGCCTTAGGGCGCCACCCAAGCAGTACTCGGGACACCTCAATCAAAAGCGTGAATGGCCCTTTTCGGCGCCATACATATTAGTCGTACCGCTTCTTTTTCAACATCCGACATTCGCACCCGATCGACTAAAGCAGTGGCGGGGTACTGATGGTATATCCAACATAGTAAATTAATTTAATAATCAATACCCACTACAAAATTATGGAAAATGAATTTGATTCACATGTTTTGCAGTGATATTTCATTTGAAGCTGAAGACATAATTATTATATAATTGAAATTATATAATTGAAACAGCTGCTCAGTTTAGGGGAACTTTTTCCCTTAAAAATGATGAATCGCTAACAATATTTCAAAATACTTTTAAAACATCCTGCATCTATAAATATACTATTTGAGTAAACAACAACTAAATATATTGTAGATTTTGAAATTATGTATTGTCATTGTTAATATTAAATGAATGTCCTTGATACTTTTAAATATCTACGACAATGTCTATCCGCAAAGCTCCTTTCTTTCAGTAGACCGATTTTTATCTTTATAGTAGGAAATTCCACAACCATACCCGAAAGCTTCACCTGAGAATTGCTGTTTATTGGATACCTACAAATAAAAATGATAATAGCTGCTTTCGTACCTAGAGGATTAAAACAGTACTTAGGGTACCTATCTATTACCCAAATACGGAAAATTATTTTATGACAACAAACAATCACCTGTTAAGGTGTATTGATATAGTTTTTGAAATAGATACAAATAATTGTTGTTAGAATAAGTTTTAGGAGATTTTTATTGGAGCTGTTTGGTAAATTTATGATTCCATTGATGGTGGTCTCAATTTTGTTAATGAAATAGTATAGAAATATATGTTTGGATGAAAAATGTTTTTAAAGGCGAAAATTACGGAATGTTCTCCAAGGAAAATCTTTAAAAAATTGGAAAATCTATTAAAGTTTATTTCAATGAATGATATTTAACTTTCTACAGTTATAAACCCAATCAATTAAGTAGGAAAATTTCATTATATTGAAAAATAATTCGAAAATGCCCAGGATCGACTTAAAACTTTTTGCAAATTAGGTACGTTTACACCGTGCGTACCAAAATTTTAGTCCGAGGTCTAAATGACGTCACGTGTACTTTATTTAGGTGTAAACACTCAAGGAGTAAAATTTGGTACTCAACTAGAGCAGTTTAAATTCAATTTTTAACGGTGTAAACACGCACATTGGTATTTGAAGACCAAAGTGACGATTTTGGCACCCAGGCTTTAAACCTGGACTATTAATCCAGCAAACAGTCAGTATAAACATCCATTTTCTAAGCTAAATAAGTCCACGATTTAGTCGACGGACTAAATTGCTCCTCACGGTGTAAACTAACCTATTGTTGAGGAAGTTGTTAATTGCTCAATAAGACAAGTTTGGTTGTGTGTTAATTGTCCCGTAATTAGTTATAAACAATTATTAAATGAATCGACTAACTTGAGAAATACTTAATCAGTTTTTTTATTACAATTCCAGCCTCGTGACCGAAGTGACTTATAGTTTTTTTTAATTCCTCATTTTTCATTTGACAGGTGTCAAGTGTCGGAGTTAAATTTTTGACATTCTTTGAATCATTTGTCACAGAGTTCACAGTTGAAAAAGTGTCATTTAGGTTCATTTGCCCCGTTTACACTTAAATGTTAATTGTCACTTATGCCCGTACTTATAAACAAGACTTGAGGCTGAGCACGGTCTTGAGCATCAGTTCTTGACACATTTTACATGTAAAATGTAATGTAAAATGTATCAAAAACTGATGCTCAAGGCCGTGTTCAGCCTCAAGTCTTGTTTATAAGTATGGGCATTAGTCGTTCGAGCCGTATTTAAGCTCGGAATATATTATCCGGCACGGCGCGAACGAAGCTGCACTTAAATTATCATTCAGTTCATGTTACTTATTTAAGTAACTATGCCATTTAAGTAACTATGCCATTTAAGGATAATCGGTGAGAATGGCCTTTAGTGCCTGTAACTTTTTTTGGGTAATGATATCCAGATTTCTAACGACTCATTTGAAAGCTATCCCCTCGCTTTGGTCGGGGTCGAAATTTCTCCTGGAACGGACGTTATTACCTACCTGTTTTCTTAAAGAGTCATGTTCGAATTGTCTCCCATTCAATGGGCTCGATTACTAGAATTTTGAATCATTTTTAACTGTCGTAAACAAAGTACTAGCATAAAAATATGATTCTGAAAACTTCATGTCAATAGAATATGTCGTTCTCCTAATACAACCAATTAAACGCAAGCATACCGTAGCGGGGCGAAGACTATGACTGTGACGTCACCACATATGAAAGTTAATGTGCACAAACATTACGCTTCTGACTGTATCGTGTCTCGCGTAGAATTTATTTATTTTGAATTACTCGCAAAATTTTGTGTGGATAAAATAAAATGTGTTGACCTACTTTTAAAAAAGCAGAGTCATTAAATCTTCCAGAAGTGGACTTGCTAATGAAGTTGAAGATGAAGTTTTTTAAAAACGCGAGTTTATTAAATTATAATTTTATACTATGTGACACATCGTTTTTGGCTGTTTTCCGGCCAGAATGATTAAAAATGTCAATATTTTCATAAATACATGCTCTCAAATGATATACAGGGTGATTCCAGATTTTTTATTTTATTCCTGGTCTGGTGGACAAAATTACGGAGATGAGATAGGTTACTCAGTAAAAAATAGCAATTTTTTTAACTGTAGACTGCCCAACTAAAGGAGCTTCTCCAAATGCTATTTATGATTAATGTGTAGTGGAAATTAAATCACCAATGTTGAAAAGAACAAGAAAAACTTATTTTGATGGAGCAGGTAATGCACATGCACCTCACTGGTAAAAAAAGCGAAATTTCTTAGAGCTGATCCGGACTTTGAATAAAATAAAATAATTTCTTTTAAAACATAATATACGCCAGTTTTGTTGATCATCTACTGAAAAAGATTACCTGTTTTTTGGAAAAAGGCAATACCTATTTAATAAAATTTAATTTGTGAAGAACTAACCCATTATTTTATTGAATAATTTTGAACATTAATAACACCACAAGCTATAAGAACAATATCATCTAAAAAAATTTAGATAAATATAAGCGTGTGGTTTTCAATAACCCTCTCAATATGGATTCACAACGTATTTTATAATGTAATTAATAACAATTCTTAATGAAGAAAAATGAAATCCTAATAATACACTAACAAAGTATGTTGACTTATCAGTGAATGCTTTGAGTCTTTTTATGCTTTCCTGCCATTGCTTCCGTTTTTTTTGCATCCTTATTAATAGAAATAAATGTTTTGTTAGATGTTTCAATCGTAGTACTTTTACATTCTGGAACCGCACAATATTTATAGCTTTTTTTACTCTGGCTTTGGTCCATTGTGTCGAATAGTTTAAATTATTTCTAAACGCTCTTATTTCACAAACATAACACTGTTTAGAATTTGCTGAAATGTATAATAAATAATAAGCATATAAGCTAGCAAAATACCTACTGTTACTAGCGAAGTAGTCATCTAACCGAAAACCGATCGGCGTGGTGTCCGCTCTCTCAACGAGAGATTTCATATGCGATGACGTCGCGCCTGAAATTCGGAGAGGAGCGCTGTAAGATGTTTATAATTTTTTTAGGCGACTTAGGAGTCTCGCTGACCTCTAATTTTTTGCACAGAGCCTCAAAATGATGTGCTCTTCCTAATGGTAAAATAAAAAAAATATGTAAATGAGCCCATTTGGATATATTTTAATTTTTGACCTATATTTTTGTATTACCATTTTTAGATCCAGAGGATGTTGGTACTTGCTTTGCATTTCAATTAAGTGATGAAGTGGCCCAATTAATTGCGATTATTTGGTCGAAACCTATATAGAAGGAAATTCAAAGTTTCCTCCCAATATCTGGGCAAAGCATTCATCATCATTAGAATTATCAACCCTTATTTCCACCCTATGTTTCAAATCTTGAAGAGGAGCTCCTTTGCAAATACAGAGTAAAAGATTTAATAGGTAAATATAATAATCTGACTAAGAAATGCAAGAACAGGTTAAACATTTCTTTGACACAAAAGCAAATATAAATATCTTCACTAGATTCTTTCAAATTGGTTGTTTAGGATTGTCAACATTTTTATCAGTTGTTTGTACAGGAGTTTTGAAGGTTGGTGTTAGGTATTTGACGCGTTAACAGTAAAAATAAATAGGAAAACCCTCAATTCTGATTATTACTGAATTGGAACTTC